>CM038720.1:20872214-21017214 GCA_021613375.1 Megaleporinus macrocephalus | reverse complement strand
TTTAATTGATGAATTTCATTATGCAGAAATAAAAAAATATTGGAGTAGCCCTATGTAAATTATTTTGACATTGTTAAGTACATGTACTTCCACTTTAATTGGGCATACATTTGTCAAAGTCCTTATATTTTGACTGTAGTGTAGTTTCTCTGTACTATGATAATACTGTGAATTCCACTGTGCATTTTTTTCCACCAAACATGGAGTGTTTAAGTCATCACTTACCACAGTCATCATATCAATTATCAAAATAATTAAAAATGAAAGCAGTATGAATGTTATTGGACTTTAAATCACAGTCAGTCCCATCCCTCCTGCAGGATTATGGTGTGATGGTCTTTCATCCTTCAGTCTATCTGAACTGCAACACTGTGAATCATAAAATCCAGCATAATCTTCCAGATTAGGTCAGATTTAAACCTGTAAACAGTAGTATTGTTGTTCTTGTGGAGGTATTTGTTTACTATGATGTATCGCTCACAGGCCACAGTAAAAGATGAGCTGGAGCTGTTTTCCTGCCCAACTGGCCCCCCTGTAGACCACCATATGCTCTAAATTCTCAGAAGCACAGTTATGTTATTATGACTGTCTGTCTCTCTCTCTCTCTCTCTCTCTCTCTCTTTCTCTCTCTCTCTCTACTGTCTGTCCTGCTATGCTAAAACAGAAAGAGACACCCCTGTACCCCATATGTCTATCAGCATGTCACTCTGTCCTCTCTCCCTTTCTTTCTGTCTCCCTCTCTTTTACTGTAGACCACATTTGACCTTTTCTCTTTTATTCTCTCTTTTCCTCTAAACCCCATGTTTATCCTTTTCTTTTGCTCTCTCTTTTTTCTTGTTGTCCTTCTCTCTAGACCCCATATATTGGTTTCTTTCTCACTCTCTTCCTCTCTGTCTTTCTTCTTTTTCTCTCTTCCTCTAGACCCCATATGCCTGTCAGTATCACTCTCTCTCTCTCTCTCTCTCTCTCTCTCTCTCTCTCTCTCTTTCTTTCTGTCTCTCCCTCTTGCTCTCGTTATTCCTGAGGGAGGACAGCCATCAGGATGTTACCGCTCCTCTTGTCAGTGTAATGGGCCGAAGTGTCACCGAGACCTGGCAGCAGACACAGAGAGAAACAGGGAGAGGGAGAAAGAGAGAGGTTGGGGGGTGGAGGGGGGTGGGGGGTGGAGAGAATGACATAGTGAGAAAGAGGAAGGAGAAGAAGTGATAATGAGCGAATCTGGTAGCAGACAGTGAATGTAGATACAGGAGTAGATACAGCAGCTCGGAACAGACAGGCACAGACGTGGTCGATTTTAATATGCAGCATTCCCAGCATTCCTCTGCAATATTAACACTGCAGAAGAGCTCCGTTAAACAGTCCACTCAATACTGCTGTACATGCTCTCAGTAATTACCACCCCCGATCTTTCTGGAGCACAAGGATATTCTGTAAATTGGAGGCATATTTCCAGTGTTAAAATGAATCACGGTAGCATGCAGCAGGCGTGAAATGTCTGCAGCACAGCAAAGCCTGTAGAGAGACTATTGAGCTCCACTGGGTTATCTATTCTGGGAAGGCCACTGATGAACGCTGAACCCATGGAACCAGACGACTCTTGCTTTGTGACACGGTGCAGGATTATGCTGGAAGTAGTCGTTAGTAGATAAACTGTGTCCTTGAAGAGATGGTCAGTAAGAACACTTGAATAGACTGTGGCCTTAACTATAATCAAAAAACTTTCCTCACGCCATTACACCACCTCCACCAGCCTGCACCACTGTCGCAAGACAGGATGGGTCCATGGATTAATGCTGTTGGGGCTAAATTCTGACTCGTCCAACTGTGGGCCTCAGTAGAAATCCAGATTTATCACGGTTCCAGTCTTCACCTATACAGTTTTGTGTCTGTGCCCACTGCAGCCTTAGCTTTCTTTACCTGCTTGACAGAGGTGGAAACCAAGGTGGTCTTCATCTGGTGCAGCCATCCACCCCAAGGTTGGACATGTTGCCCATCTGAGATACTTTTCTGCTTACTACAATCTGAGTTAACCCAGAACCCTGAAGCTACTGCACATTCCATATTTTCTATTGCACCTGCAGCATGCAGCTCATGGTTGCATGGTTGCATTGCGCATGAATGTGAATTGAAGTTGAAGTTCAATTCATTATGGAACAAGCAAATAATGCAGTGGTTTTTACATTTACTTTTACTTTTAGTTCATTGCAGACAGTATGAACCCAAAATAGGTTTGTCTGGTCAACTTGGTTTCATTTGTTAATATACATCCATTCCTCCATTTCAGGCCTGCAACACTTTCGGAACAATTTAGGGCTAATAATACGGTAAAAAACGAAATAATGGTGTGATTTTAAACACTTAGTATCCTCGCTGCCAAAGCATCTCTTGAGTGTTTGAGAAGGAATAGGCACATTACACAGTGATGAATGCTTTACCCTCCAAACTTTCTTTGGAATGTGTTGCAGGCATGAAATGCACGTATAGTAACAAATAAACAAAGTTGATCTGACAAAACATTCCCATCGTTTTCTGATTTGGAGGTGTATAATCAAAAGCTCTACACCACTACCAGTCGCTGACTTGAGTCGCCATCTTGGCAAGTGCAATGCTAATACAGATATGCGTAGCGGTGTCTACTGTACAGTGTAGCGCACATGGAGAGAACACTTGGTGATTGTGTTCGTGTATCTGTTTATGGATCAGTGAACCGACATGGTGTGTTGACATGGTGTTGCAGAGAGATTGGTCGGGAGCACAGAGGCGTTTTTCCACATCCTGCCTGCGTTCCCCCTCATTTCCCCCCACACACGCACACACCCACACACTAGAGACTGGGGGAGGGGGAAGACAAGTGACGACCGTGACAACAGCATGGCCAGGTGTGAGGAATCAGTCATGGTGGTGCCCATGAGTGGTTTAGTCTTACACTGCACATCAAAAACAGTTTGGTGTCCAAAGTTTGTTTCTTCAGTGTTGCACTGGAGCTCTGAGGCTAATGTAACTAACAAGTAATGGAGGCCAATTAGCTTCATGTAAACTGCATGCCTTAAACATGTGATCCACTTTCTACCAGGCTTAGCTATAGTGCTACCCACCATGCTCTCTCATTACTATAAACTAATGAGTGATGACAATAACAGAAACCTGGATTAACAAATTTTCTGTCTTCATTATTTTTGGTTGCTGTTCGAAATAATCATGCGGTGCCGCAGGTTATTAGTGCAATATTATTGAGATTTCAGAGGACAGAGAAGGTCAGTGGGCAGAGGAAAGGTGAAACCCTAAACGGTGGCCAGTACTGTGCCGTTGAAGGCACGAAAAAGCAAAAAAGGCTAAACTGTCATAACAGACTGTAGCCTGCAGCTCACAATATCTTACCTTCCCAAATTCCCCAGGCACATCTTTTATCAACTGGAGTTTGCAGTTCAAACACTAGCATGCTGAGAAAAAAGCAAAGGCTTGGAGTAATAGTAGATGGCAACATTTGATAAGCAGCGATTGGATGTTAGGATTAAGGTTTATTGGTTGATAGGACTGCGTATACCTACACTAGATGTAGAAATGTGGCAAATAATGGAATGATTTTCATCAGCTATAATAAATACAATAACAGGACTCAGAAAAATATACCATGTCCACTATTATTATATTCAAAAATACAAAATTTTCTTCCCTTATTTAATTGGGTAGACTGGTAATCAACCTAGGTCACCCAGGTCAAGCCATGACTTCATGACACGCATACAAACACATAAATATACATACATGCATGCAAACAAGTGAAAACGTACTTTCTCACTCACATCATTCACTCATTAACTTGCCAGTCACCACCTCTCAAACCCACCCTTACTCCCCGAAACCCCCCTAGAGACAGCAGGGGTTTCCAGAGTGGAGTGCATTTTAAGCATCAGGAACGCACACACACACACAAACACGCAGGGTTTGGTCAGATCTGGGTCAGCTCAAACCCGCCGCCATTGGCAGCCCTTTTCATGAGTTCTCTTTAGCATCTCAATAAAGCCCCCTGATCCTACACCCCCCTACTCACCCACCCATGCTCCTGTCAGACACAATCAGTCAGCAGCTTGCTGCAGGGGGCATTTTGTTTGGCTGTTTTCCTTCTTGCGGGGTTTAGAGGGTCATGAAAAGACAAGTAGAAGAAGGGTGCATGTAGAAACTGCCCATCAAAAGTTTGGGCACATCTGTCTTTTCAAAGTGTTTATCTTTCAATTGCATATCAGCACAAATTTGCATTTTTTGTAACGTTGGTTTTTAATGAATCGTCATATTATGCTTATGATATTATACAAAACCAGCATCTATACAGGCAGGTCAATGAGGCCTCAGGCTGAATTAAAGCAATACATTCAGCAAAAAAAAGTTAGCATTTTACTTACTTCAGATGTGTTTGCTTACAAGCAATGCTTATAGTTTTACAGGTTTCTGGGTAAATAACGATTTGTAAAGGCACAGAGAACCTAAATCTGTGTTGCTGTTCTAATGAGGTTGATCTTGATCTTGCAGGTAAACCGTAAACATGTGCTAAGTGAACCCTCTGAATAACGTTCCACTGACCAATAAATGACCAACATACTGTATTTCACCACATTGCTGTCCTCTTCATGAAAACTGTGAGGTCCTAATCCTGGGTAGTCCTGGGTAGTGCTTCCATAAGCATTCCCCTGACCAATACCGCGGCCGACGGCGAAATCTTACTCGGCATAACCGAAAGCTAGCAAGCTAGACCACCTGCCTGTAGCTGCCTTTCACCTATTCATTCATTTATACATGCACCAACATTTTTCATTCGCTCGTCCATCATCGTCATCCATTCTTTCATGCGTTGCTTTGTCTATTAATTTGCTTGTCAGACCACATGAATGTCCGTTCGTCCATTGACAATTCATTTGTTTACTGGTTTGTTAATCTATTTCTCTGCATGGCTGTTTGTCCGGCTGTATGTCTGTTCATGTGTTTGTCCGTTCCTTCACACAATGCTTCATACATCAGTTTGGTCATTCATTTATTTTTCTTTGCATGTGTTCGTTTATTAATTCAGCATTGGGTTAATTTGTTTGTTTGTCTGTTCCTTCATGCCTTTACCTAGGCTGTTTGTTTTGTTTCGTTCATTTATCTGTTCGTCTGCCTGTCTGAATATCAGTTGATTCACTGTTCTATGCTGTATTTATGCATTCCAACATTTCAAACTAAATAGAAATTGTGTTCTAAAGTTTGCACAAAACATTGTCCTGTTTAAGTTCGCTGTAGAGCAGAGGTGCTCAGTCCTGGTCCTGGAGATCTACCACTCTGCAGAGTTTCGCTCCAGCCCTAATCAATCCTGGTAATGAAGGATTTCAAAAGAATCTGAAGGTTAGAGAGTTTTCTGGAGTGGTAGATCTCCAGCATCATGTCTGTGTATACTTCTTTGTATATGTTATTTCTTCGTTCTTTCACCGGTACTGTTCTCTCACGCTGCTTTGTGGGGGTCTGCCTGCATATATGTGTGTGAACCTGTATCTGCGCGTGAGAGACACACTCTCAGAGAAGCGGGCACTATCCCTGCAGGCTCTGACTGAGGAACCAGCAGCTCTGTGTGAGTGTGTGTGTGTGTGAGACTCCAGATTTTAGTGTCAGGATGCATTAGCGGAGAGCACATCTGCCGAGCGGGTGGGAGAGCGAGAGAGTAAAGATGCTGTGGGAGGGAGAGAGAGAAAGAAAGAGAGAGAAAGGGGGGTTGGCAGCTGTTAGTGGCAGTAGAAATGTGCTGTGTGGAGGAATGTGTGGAGTTAATGTTAAACTGAAGAGATGCAGAGTGGCAGTGTGTCTGAATGCCAGTCCTCCAGTGCAGCAAGCCAGTCCTAACTTCCACGGTAACGTCTGGATCTGGAATCATTTCACTATGGAATTAGGGAGGACAGGAAGACTAATTGGATATTTATGAAAGATGCCCCTATTTCCCAAATGACAGTGCTAATTCATCTCATTACATTATAGCCTAGTTTTCTAGACCCAGATTAAGCCTAATCCTGGACTAAATGGGATTTATAATGGTGAAACACTAAGGGGATTGCAATATAGTCTAGCCTTATAGATTTAGCCAGATGTGAATATATGACCCTAAGAATAAACATACCACAAAAGGTCCCAAGAAGATCCACATGGCACATAGTTTTATGAAACTTTATAGTGTATGTTTTTTTTTTAATATAATATGAAATACATTTTAACAGTACCTTCACAAGATGTAAAGCTTCACTAGAGCCTGGCCGATATTGGATTTTTGAGATTTCATAACTATATTTAATTATTAAATCTGATTTATCTGATATTTCAGTAAGTGTTTTTACTTATTCTTTCGAAATACAGAACATTAAAAAAAATCCTGAACATTTTTAAAATGTGTAGTTATTTAAGAATCTGATATTGCTTGTTGTCTGAAGTTTGCTGGTTTAGTTTTGGATTTTCGAGTCTTATATAGCTGACAAGTAACTCGTGGCTCAAACTACAAATAGTGAAAGAGAAATGTCAGCATTTTTTAAATAATCATTCATGTAAACAGGTTTATGTGAAATGCTCTGTTCTCTTCTGGGAACCGGGACGTCTTTAATGCCTCTAAAATTTCCTCCACTGGAACGTGGTTACGAGTTCACTGTCTGATAAGTGTTTTGAGATAAGACAATTTGTTTTTTTCCATTTTGGTGGAGGGGTACATGCAGGATGTTGTAGGGCAAAATAGTCCCCAGTTTTTTTGTTCCACATACCTGCGAATCACACAACTATACAAAATGCTGAGAAAAACTTATTTAGCTTACAAACACATGACATAGATAGACACAGGACACAGACAGAAAGAGAGAGAGAGAGAGAGAGAGTAAAAGCAAAAGAATGAGATGGGGAGAAATGGATAGAGAGTCAGGTAGAGAATAATGGGGGGTGGGGAGGCTGGGGGTTCAGGCCAGCAAGCCGATCACAGATAAGGGGATTGAGTGAAGATTAGGGGGGTGTAAGGAAGCAGGGATGAAGGGATATAAGATGAAGGAACGGAGGAGAGATGGAGGGATATGTGTGAGGAGACAAGTAAGGAGGGGAAGGGGGCTCAAAGTTAGATACAGGACACACACACACATACCATGGCTGGCAGATGGACACAGTGGAAATCAAGACCCCACATCAGGACACGGAAAAGGGGTTAAAGAAGCAGGGGATTTGAGCTGCTTGTGTGTGTGTGTGTGCCAAGTTTATGCCACATTGTGGGGACTAAAACTTGTTTATACACTTAGGTTGTGGGGAACCTTTCTTCCTTAAAGGGACTACAAACGGGTCTCAACAATGTTAGGGTTAGAAGCTAAAGATAGGGTTAAGGTTAGGATAAGGGTTAAATATAGGGTTAATGTTAGGCTTAGGGTTTTATTAACACAGTAGAGAACTGTCAACTTAAAACATCTTGAATGAGCTTGATCTGAGATCATTTAGAGACTTGGTGAAATTCAGTGTTAAAAATAGACAGTAGAACTCGAGACTATGTTTTCATTTAAACTAATCAGGGAAAAAAAAGGCTTTAGTTTTAGTTTGTTAGGCATCATAAAGATTGGACTGTGAAGCGATGAGAAAGTCATGTGGACTGATGAGTCTAGATTGAGTTTATTCAAGACCGATGGAAGGAAGCTTATAAAGTGATGCGCCCATCATGACAGGTGCCCACATAGTGCCCTCTGTAGAAGCCTCTGGAGGCAGTGTTTTTTAGTGGGCTTCAGTTGGTCAGGTAGAGGCTCAACAACTTTATGGGACAATAAAATGAAGGAGGTAACCACCTGAACATACTATGTGACCAGGGTATCCTATCAATAGAGTTTTTAATTTTCCCCGATGTCACGACCATATTCTAGGATGACAATGCTGAGATTTATCAAGCTCACATTGTGAAGAAGTGTTTCAGGGAACATGAAGAATCACAAGAACTGGCCACCATAGAGACCTGATCTTAATCCCATGGAAAGTTGTTGGGATGTACTAAAGCAGTCTTTATGGAGATCTTTGACTCTCCCGTCGCCAATACAGGATCTCCGCCAAAAATCAATGCAACTCTTGATGGTAATAAATGCCGCGTCCTTGCTTATGGTTGTCAAAACAATGTCCCAGCGATTACACCCCTTAATCAAAGCCCAACAAAATATTAAAGTGTGCAACTTTTTTTTAATAGCCAGCATAAATAATCACAAAAACAGCTAGATATTTATGTCAATAAAATAGATCAGATCTCACTTCCTTCATAACAAAATCTTCCAATTTCCTTCACGGACGCGTGAGCAGACACTCTTACTGTAATTACTTGAGCGCCATAGCAATTGTCCAAACCTCTTTAGCTGTACTGGTGATACGATTAATCATACATCTAATTCAAAACAGCAGCTGCCTTTCACACCAGCCCCCCACTATTATGTCCCAGTGCTCTGCGCCGGTCTTCACCGAAGCTTACCAGATTAGCTCTTCCCCAGGGAGAAGCTCAAAAGCGTCCACTGACCCGTGACTGCGTATCGCCCATCTACTCACTGCGGGCCATTATAATGGCTTTTTGCGTCCATGGCATTCTGGGGTGGGGCTATGGCTCGGCGGGGCAGCTGCACTCAGTCACTCTGAGTTTAGAAGGTTGTAGTCGGCCGCTCTGATTGGTGGAGATGGCTGGATGCAGACGGATGGGGTGGGATTGGGTCTAAAGGGGATGCTGGAGTGGAATTGGGTGATGAATCATGTTTGGATGTTGCTTATGACAGCCAGTGGGGGTACGGGAAAAGACTGACCCCATTAGTGTGTCTCCGTGTGTGTGTGTGGGTTGTGGGGGGGGGTTGGGGGGTACCTGATAGAGAACAGCATTTATCCAGTTCAGTTCAGTTCAGTAAGTGTCTGAATTGCGAGTGTGCTAACGGACAGCGTAGCGCTAAACCACTGAACTCCAGACACATAACAGGGCACCGAGCCAACTTACTCACAAAAGGTGGTTTCTATGGTAACCTGGGCTGCAGTGGGGGCATGAATGGATTGCCCCCACCCTCCTTTTTCTCTCTGTCTGTATTTTTTTATCTTTGTCAGTATATACTCTTCTAAACTATTCACCGCTCCCTGTCTTATTCTTTCTCTCTTTCTTTCTCTATCTCTCATCAGCTGTATACTTTCTCTCATTATCCTGCTCTCTTACACCTGTTCTTTCTCTAGTTCCTCCATCTCCCTCTCTTTATCTTCTTCTTTTATTCTGTAGTGCATTCTACACAACCAGAGGTGGCAGGACTCTCTCTCTCTCTCTCTCCCTCTCTCTCCCCCTCTCTCCACTTTCTGCTTTCTGTTATTTGAATGAATGAGTCTCTACAGAATGTAAGAATTGTCCTTGTTCCTGCTGTAGAACTTTGAATGACAGGACAAAAACTCACATCTTCATTAAAGGTCTTCATTTAAAGGTCTTCTTCTTTCTTCTGTTCTCTTTAAATATCATTTCTTCTCTTCTCTTCTCTTCTCTTCTCTTCTCCATGCTTATATACACCATGCTTATATCATTTCCAGAGATACCTTTGACTGCTAAGGGT
Organism: Megaleporinus macrocephalus; assembly: GCA_021613375.1. NCBI lineage: Eukaryota > Metazoa > Chordata > Actinopteri > Characiformes > Anostomidae > Megaleporinus > Megaleporinus macrocephalus. The sequence continues at coordinate 21,007,636 of CM038720.1, read as the reverse complement.
TAATAAACAAACAGTCCAGTGGGAATGTAGGCAGGTCAGAAACTCTGTGATGCTCACTCCTCTTTCTAGTGCTCTTTTCTAACTCAATATAGACTCCTTTATGTCAGGCCGGCTCCTGTTCGGGGGTTTTCCCCATGGTCTTAAAGCCAGATCACTGTATCACTGTTTCAGTCACAACGTATCCCTCCTGTAGCCCCTCTCAGCAGTGAAAGGCAATTATAGTAGGATGAGATTATGAAGCGCTGGGCTGTGGAGGTGGGCTCCTCCCTGGAGGCACACAGGCAAAAGCAATAACTCCACACACTTGACCTCCCTGCTCTTTTACACACGCACACAGATACACACACACACACACAGACACAGAGCTAATCAAATCTGAGTGTAGACTGCAGCAATTCAGCTCTTACCTCCACCACTCATCATTCTTATAAGAAAAGAGAGATACAGATATATAGAGAGAGATACAGGTACAGAGAGAGATACAGGTACAGAGAGAGATACATATATATAGAGAGAGATACAGGTACAGAGAGATACAGATATATAGAGAGAGAGATACAGATATATATAGAGAGAGATACAGATATATATATAGAGAGAGATACAGGTACAGAGAGAGATACATATATATAGAGAGAGATACAGGTACAGAGAGATACAGATATATAGAGAGAGATACAAGTACAGAGAGAGATACAGATATATAGAGAGAGATACAGGTACAGAGAGATACAGATATATAGAGAGAGATACAGGTACAGAGAGATACAGATATATAGAGAGAGATACAGGTACAGAGAGACACAGGTACAGAGAGAGAGAGACACAGGTACAGAGAGATACAGATATATAGAGAGAGATACAGGTACAGAGAGACACAGGTACAGAGAGATACAGGTACAGAGAGAGAGACACCGGTACAGAGAGATACAGGTACAGAGAGAGAGATACAGGTACAGAGAGATACAGATATATAGAGAGAGATACAGGTACAGAGAGACACAGGTACAGAGAGAGAGATACAGGTACAGAGAGATACAGGTACAGAGAGAGAGATACAGGTACAGAGAGATACAGATATATAGAGAGAGATACAGGTACAGAGAGAGAGACACCGGTACAGAGAGATACAGGTACAGAGAGAGAGATACAGGTACAGAGAGATACAGATATATAGAGAGAGATACAGGTACAGAGAGACACAGGTACAGAGAGAGAGACACCGGTACAGAGAGATACAGGTACAGAGAGAGAGATACAGGTACAGAGAGATACAGATATATAGAGAGAGATACAGGTACAGAGAGACACAGGTACAGAGAGAGAGATACAGGTACAGAGAGATACAGATATATAGAGAGAGATACAGGTACAGAGAGACACGGGTACAGAGAGATACAGGTACAGAGAGAGAGATACAGGTACAGAGAGATACAGGTACAGAGAGAGAGATACAGGTACAGAGAGAAATATAGATATAGAGAGTGTTACAGGTATGGAGAGAGATACAGGTACAGTGAGAGATACAGGTGTAGAGAGAAATGCAGGTACAGAGAGAGATACAGATATAGAGAGTGTTACAGGTATGGAGAGAGATACAGGTGTAGAGAGAGATGCAGGTACAGACGGAGATACAGATATAGAGAGTGTTACAGGTATGGAGAGAGACACAGGTGTAGAGAGAGATGCAGGTACAGAGGGAGAGTAAATTGAGAGAAAAAAGTCAGATACAGACAAAGGCAGTGAGACAGATGGAGAAAACGAGAGGTACAAGGAGAAAAATAAAGAACATCAGATACACAGACAGATATATATATATATATATATATATACAGAGAGAGAGAGAGAGAAATGAAGAGAGATAAAGAGAAAGATTGAAAAGAGTTGGACAGAAAGAGGAATATGGAAAGAGAGACAGAGAGAGACAGATGATGGGCGAGAAAGACAGAGAGAAAGAAGGAGAAGAGAGAGAGAGATGAACCCAGAGAACCCAGCACAGTGACTCACACACACACACACACACACACACAATATATATATATATATATATATATATATATATATATATATATATATATATATATATATATATATATTTAATGATGCAGAAAGATTAAAAGATGAGTGGGGGGGTTTACACGGCCATGTGTACCTGCATCCTGTGTCTGTGAGCTCCTGGCTCTGTTCAGGACCCCTCGCTGCCGTCTCTTTTATTGACTTTATTACAGTGCACTCTGTGTTTGGACTGAGCCTTTTGTCTGTCTCACACAAGGTCACGGCCTCACACTCCGACATTGACCCACACAGCACACTCCACTGCAGTCAGACACTGGGGGGCTTTGTCTGAAACAGTCCTCTTACACCATCACTCCCTCTGTATCTGTGTAGACGACGGAAATAGTCTTAAATAACTCAATCTGATGAGTGTCCCTTCACTGTGTGAGAGGTGCTTTGTGCTGGTCTGTGCTGTCTGTGGTGTACAGGGTGGTAAAAGAGCGGGAGGTATATAAAGCTGGGTTAGAGTTAAATCTTCGAGTTCTTCCTTTTGTTTCTTTGTACTGTTTTAATTATAATTATGTATTTATTGCACAATTACATGTAAGTTATTTTCTCACTTCTCTTTTCTTCCTTTTCACACATTTTCTCTTCTCTTGTTTTCTCTTCTCCTCTTTTCTCTTCTCTAATATTGTCTCCTTTTCTTCTCTCTTCCTCCACTCAACTTTCCTCTTCTCTTCTCTCACTTATTCTTCTCTTCCCTTATTTCATTTTCTCTTCTCTTTTCTCATTTGCTTTTCCCTCATTTTCTCTTTTATACTCCTCTCTACTACTTTTATTCTCTTATTTCTTCTTCATTAATCTCACTTTATCTTCTCTTCTTTTCTTTCATCTCTTCTTTTCATTTCTCTCACTTCCTCTTCTTGTCTCTCACTTCTTCTGTTCTCTCAATCCCCTCTTCTATCATTTTTTCTTTTCTTTTTAATCTAATTTCTTTTTCTTTAATTTAATTTTCTCTTTCCTCTTTTTCTTTTCTTTTAATATCTCCTATCATCTGTTGTATAGTGTATATAGTGTATTAGTGTAGAAGCTGTGTTTGTGTTTGTAAGTGCAGCTCATATTTTTTATGTGTCTGTTCAGTTCTCCAAGGAGAAGTACCTGCTGGAGTCCCCGCCGGAGAAGCTGCGGAAAGAGCTGGAGGAGGAGCTCAAACTTAGCAGCAGTGACATGAGGAGCCACGGCTGGTACCATGGCCGCATCCCACGAGAGGTGTGTGTTTGTGCATATCCTTATAGGTATATGTATGCTTGTACACTCAGTGAACACTTTATTAAGTATGTTGATATGTGTTCAGAGGGGAGATGTGAGAGGAAATATATGCATAAGCCTGTGTCTCTGTTTATGTGCACCGTATGTGTGTAGGTCTGTATGTGCATATAGAGAGAGCTACACTAATGTAACACTTATAGTATATGGTATAGGGTGTGTGTGGGTGGGTGGAAATATTACTGTATTATTTTTTTAGCGTAGCTCACTCTGATAGCTGCCTACGCTGTCTGTGTGTGTGACTTCAGCCATCTGTGCTTTAGAGTAGTGCATTTCGTCTCCAGCACTGAGGGAACTCCACACCCTCTCCCATTAAAACTTTATCTGCTCCTCATGCCGATGGGACACAGTGTCTCTCTGACCCAGACAGTGTTGCACTCACATACACACAGCGCCATCTGGTGGCAGATATAGACAAGGCTTGTTTAAATCACAGGTGTATTACGGTGCATTCACATATTGTGAATATGTGATAAAAGAATGTATAAATGAAAAATACATGCATGTACTTTGGATGCACATATACAAATATAATTTTATACACTATAAGATTCCAGTGCCATATAAAAGTGCAAAAGTGCAAGTGCCATTTACAGATTTTGTCAAATAAACAAAACAATTAGGATACATTTTGTTCTGACAGCAACCACATATATAAAGATACATATTTTAAAAATGGACAACAAAGAGATAAATCATTTAAATAAATGCATATTTAAATATATATTGTTCAAAAATGTTTCTAAACTGTTATTTATAAGTGCACTTACATATAAACATACATATAAATTATTTTAAAATGTATACAGATGTTTAAACATTAATAAAAGTATGTTAAGAATGCGCATGTACTGATATCCATTAATGTGCTTGGAAAATATTCTGGTTCCATTGACTTATATTGAAAGTAAAGTATGTTTTTGGTCTCTTCTGTAAAGTTGCAGTTATATAAAAATAAATACTGTAAATAAATACTGTATTTTTACAGAAGCAAACATACGTAGCTGTCAGCGAGGCTGTACTGAATATCATTTTCAGGCTCCAAAACTTTAGCCGTAATCAGCAGTGAATATTTGAAGTTTCTCTCTGAGAAAATCATTCAGAAATCTGATACCCCTGTTGAGAGCTCATCTGCCGCTTCATCCACTGTAAAATCTGAATCAGTGTAGCTACGCCTTCAGAAAACAAGTCCCTCTGTAATACAGTGGCATGCTTCTGAGCTGAGATGGTATATATTTACATGTTTAACAGTGCATTTAGGGCCCTAATACGGGTGGAGTGGTGGAGTTTTTTCTGAGCAGTGGGTTTTACATTTAGCTTCTTGCTAAGGAAGGCTGTAACAGTGCACCTGTACTTTTTTGTGTTATGGCAGTCACATCTACAGACTCTCACATTCAGACATTCACATTCAAACAAAGCACACATCTGTAAACTGAAATTAGCCATGGATCACCTCGACATGCAGGCCCTGCACTTGGGGTGGTGATACATTCTCAGCACTGCAGTGATACTGACGTATTGATGTGTGTTAGTGTGTGTTGTGCTGCTATGAGAGGATCAGACACAGCAGTGCTGCTGGAGTGTTTAAACACCTCAGTATCAAAGCTGGACTGAGAATAGTCCACCAACCAAAACTATCCAACCAACAGAGTCCTGTGACCACTGATAAAGGACTAGAGAATGACCAACACAAGCTGTGAACCAACTAATGAGCTATTATCTCTGACTTTACATCCACAAGATCAACAAAGTAGGCGTGTCTGATAGAGTGGACAGTGACTGGATACAGTGTTTAAAATGCTAGCAGCAGTGCTGTGCCTGATCCACTCGTACGAGCACAACACACACTAACACACCACCACAAAGTCAGTGTCACTGCGGTGCTGAGAATGTTCCACCACCCAAATAATACCTGCTCTGCAGTGGTCCTGTGGGGGTCCTGACAACTGAAAGGGGCTAACAAAGTCTGCAGAGAAACAGATTAGAGAGAGACTACAGTTTGTATACCTGCATGATGGAATTAATAAATGGGCAAATAGTGCACATACCAGGAGGAACGATTTGAATAATCTCTCTTTCTCTGTATGTGTATGTTCATATTCAGGTGTCGGAGACGCTGGTGCTGCGAAGTGGAGATTTCCTGGTGCGCGATTCTCTGGCCAACGCAGGTGATTATGTGGTCACCTGCCGCTGGCAGCAGGAAGTGGTCCACTGCCGCGTCAGTAAGGTCCTGGTGAAAAGTGGACAGACGCGGGTCCAGTACCTCCTGGAGCATGAGCCGTTTGACTCTGTGCCCTCACTGGTCCGACACCATGCTGGCACCGGCCGGCCTGTGTGCCCGCGTAGCGGTGCCCAACTGCTGTGCCCGGTGAACCGCACGCTGCCCCTCAGGTACCTGGAGGCCACCTTTGCTCTGGCCAGCAGCAGGTCAGGATCTGCACATGCACCCTCTAGCCCTAGGGGGGCGCACATCAAGAGACGCAGTGTCACCATGACGGACGGACTGACCACAGAGAAGATCATACCACACAGGTGAGCTCATAATATAACATGACAATGTACATTCTCTACTCTTTTCTACTGACTGAACTGTATAAAAGAGTTAAACAGTGTAAATTATGCTGGGATTGGCTCCAGACCCCCCATGACCCCGATCAGTGGGATAAAGCGAAAGATAATGGATGGATGGATTGTAGTAAATTGTTAATAGCAGAGAACATCCTAGAGTGATGTGAATGTAGGAAAATGTTACAGTGTGAATAGGAAGAGTGTTCTAGAACAGTGTGAATAGGAGGAGTGTTCTAGAACAGTCTGAATTGGAAGAGCGTTCTAAAACAGTGAATAGAAAGAGTGTTCTAGAACAGTGTGAATATGAAGACCGTTCTAGAACAGTGTGAATATGAAGACCGTTCTAGAACAGTGTGAATAGGAAGAGCGATCTAGAACAGTCTGAATTGGAAGAGCGTTCTAAAACAGTGAATAGAAAGAGTGTTCTAGAACAGTGTGAATAGGAAGACCGTTCTAGAACAGTGTGAATATGAAGACCGTTCTAGAACAGTGTGAATAGGAAGAGCGATCTAGAACAGTGTGAATAGGAAGAGCGTTTTAGAACAGTGTGAATAGGAAGAGTGTTCTAGAACAGTGTGAATAGGAAGAGCATTCTAGAACAGTGTGAATAGGAAGAGCGTTCTAGAACAGTCTGAATAGGAAGAGCATTCTAGAACAGTGTGAATAGGAAGAGCATTCTAGAACATTGTAAATAGGAAGAGCGGTCTAGAACAGTGAATAGGAAGAGCGTTCTAGAACAGTTTTAATAGGAAGAGCGTTCTAGAACAGTGTGAATAGGAAGAGCGATCTAGATCAGTGTGAATAGGAAGAGCGTTCTAGAACAGTTTTAATAGGAAGAGCGTTCTAGAACAGTGTGAATAGGAAGACCGTTCTAGAACAGTGTGAATAGGAAGAGCGTTCTAGAACAGTGTGAATAGGAAGAGTGTTCTAGAACAGTGTGGATAGGAAGAGCGTTCTAGAACAGTGTGAATAGGAAGAGTGTTCTAGAACAGTGTGGATAGGAAGAGCGTTCTAGAACAGTGTGAATAGGAAGAGCGTTCTAGAACAGTCTGTATAGGAAGAGCGATCAAGAACAGTGTGAATAAGAAGAGCGTTCTAGAACAGTCTGAATCGGAAGAGCGTTCTAAAACAGTGAATCGAAATAGTTTTCTAGAACAGTGTGAATAGGAAGACCATTCTAGAACAGTTTGAATATGAAGAGCGTTCTAGAACAGTGTGAATAGGAAGAGTGTTCTAGAACAGTGTGAATAGGAAGTGCATTCTAGAACAGTGTGAATAGGAAGAGCGTTCTAGAACAGTGTGAATAGGAAGAGCATTCTAGAACAGTGTGAATAGGAAGAGCGTTCTAGAACAGTTTTAATAGGAAGAGCGTTTTAGAACAGTGTGAATAGGAAGAGTGTTCTAGAACAGTGTGAATAGGAAGAGCATTCTAGAACAGTGTGAATAGGAAGAGCGTTCTAGAACAGTCTGAATAGGAAGAGCATTCTAGAACAGTGTGAATAGGAAGAGCATTCTAGAACATTGTAAATAGGAAGAGCGGTCTAGAACAGTGAATAGGAAGAGCGTTCTAGAACAGTTTTAATAGGAAGAGCGTTCTAGAACAGTGTGAATAGGAAGAGTGTTCTAGAACAGTGTGAATAGGAAGAGCATTCTAGAACAGTGTGAATAGGAAGAGCGTTCTAGAACAGTGTGAATAGGAAAAGTGTTCTAGAACAGTGTGAATAGGAAGAGCATTCTAGAACAGTGTGAATAGGAAGAGCATTCTAGAACAGTGTGAATAGAAAGAGTGTTCTAGAACAGTGTGAAAAGGAAGACCGTTCTAGAACAGTTTGAATATGAAGACCGTTCTAGAACAGTGTGAATAGGAAGAGCGATCTAGATCAGTGTGAATAGGAAGAGCGTTCTAGAACAGTTTTAATAGGAAGAGCATTCTAGAACAGTGTGAATAGGAAGAGCGTTCTAGAACAGTCTGAATAGGAAGAGCGTTCTAGAACAGTGTGAATAGGAAGAGCATTCTAGAACAGTGTGAATAGGAAGAGCGTTCTAGAACAGTGTGAATAGGAAGAGCGTTCTAGAACAGTCTGAATAGGAAGAGCGTTCTAGAACAGTCTGAATAGGAAGTGCGTTCTAAGACTCTAGAAGAGTGTAAATACTGCAGATCTTAGGAAAATAATGATGACATAATTTTATATTTTGTGTCTCATGTCAGAAGAACACTGTGATAATAAGAATCATGTGTGATATGACAGAAATATATTATAAAAACAATTTTTATAATATGATAAGTCAGAACAGACAAAATAGAATCTATAGTGCCACATGTAAAAATACTATTGTAACAATATGAAACCTATAACTATAATGTTTGTTTACAAAATAAACTGAATCATCACTTTGTAATGGAACATGTAGTTAGTCAGTGTTTTTAAAGCACTGAAGATAATTTTGATAGGTTCAGAAAAGCATATTGTGGCATACTTTATCAAAAATCAATAAAATACTGTCATATTGTCCAGCCCTACTCTTACCTTACATTTTCATAAATAACGTCATAGTCTGTCTAATCATTTTTGGTTGAGATATCAGTGCTGGGACATTGGCGGTGGGATATTAATGGAGGAATATTGGTAGTGGGATATTGGTGGTGAAATATTGGTAGTGGGATATTGGTGGTGAGATACTAATGGAGGAATATTGGTAGTGGGATATTGGTGGTGGGATATTAATGGTGGAACATTGGTAGTGGGATATTGATGGTGGGATATTAATGGTGGGATATTGGCAGTGTAGTATTAATGGTGAGATATTGGTGGTGGAATATTGGTAGTGAAATATTAGTGATAGGATATTAATGGAGAAATATTGGTAGTGGGATATTGGTGGTGGAATATTGGTAGTGGGATATTAGTGATAGGATATTATTGGGGGAATATTGGTGATGGGATATTAATGGTGGAATATTGGTATTGGGATGTTGATGGTGGGATATTGGTATTGGGATGTTGATTGTGGGATATTGGTAGTGGGAAAATAATGGTGGGATATTGGCAGTGTAATATTAATGGTGAGATATTGGTGGTGGGATATTAATGGTGAGATATTGGTGGTGGGATATTGGTGGTTGGATATTAATTGTGGGATATTTATGGTGGGATATTGGAAGTGGGATATTTATGGTGGGATATTGGTGGTGGGATATTGGTATTGGGATGTTGATGGTGGGATATTGGTATTGGGATGTTGATGGTGGGATATTGGTGGTGGGAAAATAATGGTGGGATATTAGTGGTGGGATATTGGTGGTGGGATATTAATGGTGGGATATCGGCAGTGGGATATTAATGGTAGGATATCAGTGCTACCTTGTACAAAGATCACTCTAGAGCATGGTGACATGTCTTGTTGTGTAAAAGCTGGTGGGATATGAAAGGAGTCTAACTGCTCATCTTACATTATCAGCGATGATGCACCGACAGAAGCAGCTGAGCCTCTAGTGTCAGAGACTGAGGTGAAGACGGCGCAGGGATGCAGCTGGTGTGTGTGTGTGTGTGTGTGTGTGTGTGCACAGACCTCTCATTCTCACTAATCCCTCTGATTCACTTCCTCACACTTTTTTCTCCAGAGTGGTTGTTTTGCACTTCAAGTCCCAGCATGCAATGCTTCATCTCCAGGCACTGAATATGTCTACTGCGACTGCAGTTTTTATTTATTATCAGAACACTTGTAGTCATTCTTTATCACTTTAACCACCAGTGCAGTTAGTTTTGTGTTGTGCTAGTTGTAGCTCTGCTCTGATGTGTTCTGTATGTGATTATATACACAACTATTCAAAAGTTTGGAATCATCATATTAATGCTTTTAGCTATTTTACATGCAGTAAAAACCTAGGGCTCATGTTATGATGAAGATGATGAAAGGGTGCTCTTTCTCCTGAAGCAGCAGTGTGTGACAATAGGTATTTTTCTATGCTGAGGCTATCCCTACAGTTTTGGAGTGCTATTCACTTTTACACCACTGTTATAAACACAAATGGTCCCCTCATGAACATTTGTAGCTGAAGGTACAGAATCTGAATCCTCTACGCATCACAAAAATCATATGGACACTACAGACTACACTCTTTGATGAACTGAAATTGTCAGTGTAACCGGCTGCATGCATATGCCTGCGTGATTTTAGTTATTTTAAGGTTAAACTGGTACATAATGTTGTTTTAATACATTCAAATTAAACAGGCTTAAGAAGCTGTTCAGAAGGAAAAGCACTCTTAAGATCTTCAGTATAAGTGGGCAGGGCTGAACTGCTTGATACATATAATTAAATATAAACTACAATTATTTGGAATGAACAGTGTGATTTAAAACATTTAAATCATACATCAAACTGTTATTTAAAAAAATGTTTTCTGTGATACCTGACCTCTAAATGAGAAACAACTTTCTTTAATTTCTGAAAGTAATTTGCTCTAATGATCTCTTTGCAATCATGATGACTAACCTAAAGACATAAAGACTGGTCATGTCATGCTGTCCTTCAGTAAAGTGCTACTGCAGCCAAATTATATTTCTGATATTGAAAATGATTCTGAACTTTTGAAGAGTTGCCGCTCTAAGACTTTGCGTTGGTGGTCTTAAGTGGGCAGCGTGTGTACTGTGGTGTATTTTAAAGGCCATGTGTACGTGTGTCTGCTTCTTGTAGCCCCTCCACTGTTCACCATAAGGATGCCATGAGGAACTGCGCTCTCAGCATGGATCAGATACAGGAATTCCGTTGCCCCCTGAGCCCTGTGGGGGAAGCCCCTCTGTCACCTGCATACAGCTCCAGTGAGTACCCCCACATGCCACACAGCGCAGTGATACAGCTGCCCTCATTTATCTACAGATTACAGAGATCGCACAACTCATTAGACACAGAGAGTGCGGGAAATTCTGATTAATATTGATGAGGTAATTAGTGATTCCCCCTTTCTCTCTCTCTCTCCGTCTCTGTCACTTCTCATCACTCCTATCCTCATCCTTATGGTCTGTTTACCTTTCTCTCTGTCTTTGTGTCCTATTATATCTCCCTCCCTATCTACTCTCCTCCCTGCTCTCTCTCCCTTTTCCTCTCTACTGTTCTCTATCCCTCTCTCTCTTCCCTGTTTTCTTTTTTGCTCTCTCTTTTTCCTTCTTTCTCTATCTCTGTCCCCACTTCTCTACCTACTCTGTTCCTCTGTCCTTTTCTCTTTCTACTTTCTTTTTATTATCCCCCCCGTATCTTCTCTCTTCCTTGCTGTCTATTTTTCTCTCTGTTTTATCTGCGTCCCCTTCGCTATCCACTCTCTTTGTTGCCTTTTGTTGTCTCCGCCCTCTCTCCCTCTTTCTTTCTCATTCTACTTGTCTACTTTAGTCTCTTTCATTTCTTTTTTCTTTCTTTCTTTTTACACTCTTCTATAGTATCTTGCTTTCTACTCCTCACTTCTCTGTCTCTGTAATTTCTAATCATTATCTTTTTCTCTCTTTTACATCTATCCCTTTTATTTCCTTTCCTTCCTTCTTTCTTTCTTACTTACTTTGTGTCTACATTTTTTTTGTTCAGTCTTCATTTCTACTCCTCTCTCTCTCTCTCTCTCTCTCTCTCTCTCTCTCGCTCTCTCTCTGTCCCTCTCTCTCTCTTTTGCTGTTATGGTCAATTCCCATCACTCCTACTTCTTTCTTCCTTTCTTTCTACTCTTTTTCCTACTCTCACTTCCTTTCTCTTATTTTATCTCCATCCCTTTCTCTTCATGTCCCTCTTTCTATATCTCTCTCGCACTCTTTTGAATTATTACTCTCTTCTGCTGAAAGTCTTTTACTGAATAAAAAGAGATTAAATATTAAAAACCCGTTTGGGGCATCGTTTCTTCTTTACTTAGTAAACCTGCTGTATGTACCAAGCTGTAGATCGCTTGAGTTATAATATTCTATGTTTTAAAATAAATCCCCAAATGATATGCAAATGAAGAGTCTTTTAAAATCTCTCCTTTTCTACACTCTTTCTCCAGTTTCACGTCACAGACATGGCTCAGGTGGGCGTGTCTTAGCTGTAATCCCGCCGTCCCCAGTGATGCGTCGCTCGAGCGAGCCTCACCTTTCTCCATCCCCCTCTAACAACAACCTGCCCTGCTCAGACACGCCCCCCACTCACGCCCAGTCTACACCTGCCCACGGTTTCCCCTCAGGCGGTTCAGAAGTGAGTGGTAGTTACTGTGAGCTTCGTCCCGGCCCACCCCCGACCCCACCCTGTAAGAGCTACGTGGAGAGGCTTAAGGTGGAGGAGTGCAGAGCTCCAGGCTCCACCCCTTCGGATGGTGGAGAGGGCTTCACCCTCCCCCTGGTGGAGACCACGTCCTCCTTCCGACCAGCCAGGTACCAGTCCACACTGCTCCCGGCTGAGAATAAACCATTAGAGATGGGGGTGTTAAAGCGGGTTAAGGAGCTGCTGGCCGAGGTGGACCCCAAAACAGCGGCTAAACACATCACGAAGGCTGACTGCACGGTAAGACACCCCAAAAAACTGGACTGTAATTGTAAACATTTGTGATGCACTAAATAATTTCCTACAGAAATGTGACTGAATCAAATCATTGAGGTCAGACATTTACCCCACATTTCACATCCCTGGTCCTGATTCTTTTGGGAAACATGACAAAAGGCCTGTGTTGTATCCAGTGTCCGTTAGACGAGGAAACTATGCAGAACAAACACAGTTAAAACAAATCCTCATATATGTTTTGATTGTTTAAAAGAAACTTTCACAAAGTGCCATTCATGCAAAGCACCAGTGTCTATTTGAATCCTTAGCCTGCTAAGCATGAGTGAGAAAGGTAATGAGTTAATAAGTAGGTAAGCAAGTCACAATCCAAGTCCATGATATGTTAAAACCCACTTAATTATAAATATTTAAAGAACTGAAATGTATACAAAAATCATTCAGAATGGTTTGGTGTTTTAAAGCTCCCTCACAGAATAGAGGTTATTTGAATAGTCCACTGTAGATGCTTCGTAGATGTTTGGTGAATCGTTAACTGCATTCAAGCAAATATCCTTTAACTGAAGTTGAGTGTGAAGGATTCTATTAAAGCTATCCGCAACACTGTATCTTGGCTGTAACCTCAAGGCAAAATCTACACCTACTTCTAAACCTAACCCTTATCAATTGAGTATAACAGAGAGCTTGTTAATAATTGAAGTATCTGTAGATTGTCTAAAGGGGATCATCCAAAAAAAAAAACTTTTGCAGAAAGACTTAAAAAAGCTCCACTTTTAAATGGAAAGTGGTTAGACTGCTCCAAACAGAGAAATGAGATTGTTCACAAAATGGTTTCAATAAAAATAAATTAATTAATTAATGAATTAATAAATAAATATCAGTAGGTTGTAGGGATGTCAGGGATGGTCCAAACAATGCAAACATAACTTTTTCACTGATAAACCAAAAGTTATGAACCATCTCACCATAAACTACTCTGAATGTTTTTGTTTACATCTGAATTATGCAGAACTCAGAAACTGGTGGAATTTCCCTTTACCTCACTCCTTAGTGCTGACAGGTGATGGGCGGAGTTAGTAAGAGTACTTGTAATGCCTCCAGCGCACGTATAGATGTTCAGTCTAGTCCGGAGAACATCTCCAACGAGCTCAGAAAGAATCCACACTCCTGCTCCGTCCAATTCACCAGTTAACACTGTCATTATTTGATAAGGCCTGAATTAAGGACTAATTAAATGTCTTTAGTCTGGAGCATGAATACATTTGAAAAGACAGCGCGAGAGGAAATATTTCTCTGCTAACCGTGTGGCCATCTGCAGGTTGCTAGGATACTGGGCGTTACCAAGGAGATGCAGAGGATGATGGGAGTGGGCTCCGGGCTGGAATTGCTGACTCTGCCACATGGCCATCAGCTGAGACTGGATCTTCTCGAGAGGTGATGTAAACAAATGCACACTCACAGATACACAATCACATCCTCTCACATCCACACCGAGAGACACACACACACACACACACATACGTACAGCATTTTCAATGTTTGCATTGAAGGAGTATTTTAGCTGAGTCTCTGTCTGCTGTCTAGGTAGCAGATGGTCAATTACCATACACATTAACTTTGGCACGTTTCCCTCGATGTACAAAAGAACAGAAATGCTGGTACCTCCAAAAAACACATTTATAATAGACTCTAATTAGTTGGAGCTGAAATACCCTTCAGGTAGTCTCTATTATACATACAGCTTTAGTCCTTGGGTTTTCTGTTCTGTTCTAAGTGTGAGTAAATATGATTGTAAATATGAACCCTGTGCATTAAGAACGAGCAACAATAGCATTCTCAGACCATAAGAGCAGATGAGACAAACCTGCAGTCAGCTTCCTATTCATCAGCTTCCTGTTCCACCTTAAATGCTGCAGCAGTGTGCACCACAGAGTAGATTGTAACTGCTGCTCCATTTAATGTGGAACGACCAAATTCAAACAAAAAGCTGACAAACAGGAAGCTGCCGTCCAAATAGAAATGTGTATCTCCATTTCTGTTGTTTTTCAGTTCACTAAATCATTTGATCACGACAGCTGAGCTTTAACAAGTACATAAACAGTAATTGTAAATAAAACATGTACCATAAAATCACTTTCTTTCTGGACACTCTGTCCTTCTCTGCAGGCTCCTTCAGCATTTCTAGCCAAAGAACATTTTAGATGCACTGCTGTGAACTGACCTGAAGGCCATCTGTGACATTTTAGCATTTAGCTCACTAGCGATCTCCTGGACACCTGCTTACATTGCAGAGAAACTTTCTTTATTGTATCACTCTTACTCTCTGTCTCTTCCTCCTTAATATCAAATATCATGTATCAATCCGAATATATTGTATTATAAAACAGTATCTGTAAAATAGTAACTTTACAGGAGAGGACAAAACACCTTCTTTACTTTCAATGTAAGTAAATGTAAAACGACAAGCCTTTTTTGGGGGGGGGGGGCTGGGGGGGGTACATCATGAAATTTTCACATACACACACTCACAGGCTGAAGACTGTCCACAAGGAGGCGCCTTTAGCAGTAAATTTGTATGTACAGCTAAATGACAGCGCCTTTTACAACAGACGCCGCCACAAAGCAGTTTTACAAAAAATAGTCCAAGCCCCCAACGAGCAAGCCAAGTGTAACAGATGAACTCTCTCTGAGCAAGAAGGAGAAACCAGACTCCTCCTCTGGTCAACACCGGATAGCAAGACAAAGCACAAACACAGTACACAAAGGATAAGATTTACAATTATATATAAACATATTCAAAAGCAGCCTGTGATGGAATTATTAAAATGAGATTAGATTAGTGATAACTGTCAGAGTAACACTGAGTTATATCAAAGTAACAATAAGAAACAGATCAGAAAACCAGTCACTGTTACCAGTGAAAACCAGGGACTGCTGTTAGCAGTGTATTGCTGCTAGAAGCCTACAGTGATGTTCTGGTAATGAGAATATGGGAAAAGCTTAGTGTAATATGAGGCAGCAACAAAATGTCTGATTTGTTTGTGTAAGCAAGAGAAGAAATGTATGTGATTAATAAGCAAGATCTTCAGGAGGGTCAGCGCCATGCAAGCAAGTTTTCCACAAGGCACTGGACAGCAGGAAGCAAAGTCCATACTGGGGGATAAACTGGTCCAGAATGCAGGCAAGCAGGAGCAGCTAGTCAAAGCAGATGAAGCAACAGTATCAGACGGTACAGGATGTTCTGTCATATTCTGTCATTATTCTCCAGCCCTAGGTGAACGGAACCAATGAGCCTCAGGCTTAACAGAGAGAAACAGCGCAGTCTTGTGGATTAACACTGAAATGCACCTTGGTGAACTTTTAGTCCTGGGGTTTCCATTGCTAGTGCTGGTGACCCTATGCTTTAAACTATTTCGTGTTTTTCCTGCTCTATATGCCTGATAATGCCCAGGCCAATTAGATAATCTGTTGAATCAGGTGCGCTAGACAAAAAAAGCAAAGACGTGTGCACAGACGTGTCACTAGGACTGGGATTGGGAATCCCTTCTTTAGTCTAATAATGGGCTTCATACATGATCAAAAAAGTTATTTAAATAATAAAATATCACTATGTTCTGTGCATGAATACCACTTTTAAACCTGAAATATTATGATATTATAATGTAACAATAGTTCCCCTCACTGGTCATTTTGCTGCAATGTCCATAGAAAGCAGCCACTGCATTGGAAGTAAGTTCCGGAGAGATTGTGGACTGTGGTCAACAGTTATTTTCTCGAAATCACAATTTATCTTTGGATCACAAGACAAATAATTTGTGATGTCAAGATAACAGTTCAGTACACATCATATTTATAGGTGATGTTTCTCCTCCTGCAGGTTTTACACCATGTCAATAATGATGGCGGTTGACCTGCTGGGCTGTACGGGCAGTACAGAAGAGAGAGCTGCTCTGCTGTATAAAACCATCCAACTAGCTGCTGAGCTTAAGAGCACCATGGGAAATATGTTCGGCTTTGCTGCCATCATGAGGGCCCTGGAACTACCGCAGGTGAGAGAGTGAGAGAGAGTGTGAGAGGGAGATAGAGAGAGTGAGAGAGAGCTATTGTGCTGTAAATGGTCTCTACAATGGAACATCAGAAGCTCTCTATATGAGAGTAACACAGGCAACAGATTAATCTACTGCATTAATTATCACTTAAACATGAGACAAATATTTGTATGTGTTTTAGTATTTCACTTTTTTAGGAGTAGTTAGTAAATTGTTGCAATCTTGGAAAGTATGATAAATCCAGTTTTTGTCTAAAAACATGCTATTAATAAAACGATGAAACAAATTCATTTTAGTTAAACGTGTAACCCCAGCTTAACATAATTAAATTAATATTATTCCAATGCTTATTTGGAATAAATGGGTATAATATCTTGGAAGTAAGATACATACGCCTGCTGCCAACAGTTCAAATTACTGTACTGTCTGTACTACTGCAAAAGTATTCATACCCCTTGAACTTTTTCACATTTTGTAACCTTACAACCACAAACTTAAATGTATTTTATTGTTTGATAGACCAACACAAAGTAGCACATAATTGTGAAGTGGAACGAAAATGATGCATGGTTTTCAAAAATTTTATCAAATAAAAGTCTGAAAAAGGTTATGGGCAAAAGTATTCAGCCCCTTTTACTCTGATACCCCTAAATAAAAGCCAGTGCAATCGATTGCCTTCAGAAGTCACTTAATTAGTTAATAGAGTCCAGCTTTGTGTAATTTAGTCTCAATATAAATACACCTGTTCTGTGAAGGCCTCAGTGGTTTGTTAGAGAACACTACTGAACAAACAGCATCATGAAGACCAAGGAACTCACCAGACAGGTCAGAGATAAAGTTGTGGAGAAGTTTACAGCAGGGTTATAAAACATATCTTAAGCGTTGAGCATCCCAATGAGCAGTGGAGTAATTTATAATCCAGACAATCCATTAACATTACAAAATAATAGAATTTAAAGCATTTTTTCTCTTTTAAATCAAAAGTTGTAAACATAGTCATGAAGTAGCTTTGGAAGTCAATTATAGGCCAATATGTTGCACATAGATCACTTCTATATTCACATGTATGATCAAAACAATTTAAAGTTATTATAGTATTTACATTTTGTCCTAATATTGAACTTTGGGAGCTGTCAGGTCTTGTGTCAAAGTGCCCATGGAAATAGACTTCCTGGTCATGTGATGTCATCATGTACTTAAAGACCCTTTTTCATTGTTATCATATGCGGCACTAACTGTTGCTGAATTGTAAGAGTGCGCTGGAGATGCTCCACTGTGTTTTCAGACTTCACTACAAAGTGTCAGCCTCTAAAACTAAAACTATACAGTTAAATACAGCAGACAGACACTCAGCCTAATGTATTCACGTTAACCGAATATTGCTTGTTGCGACCGCAATGGGAGCGTATGCATCTAATATTAATAGGCTATTCATGAAGATGCTTACATGTACACACAGGGTTTATACAACAAGCTTGAGACAAAACGGAGAAGGTAGCAACAGTAATGATTTAAGTTTTGGGAAACAATAATATAGACTGCGTTTGCCTAGAAATGGTTTTCTTTTGGATTCTGTTCTGTTTTCTCATGTTTTTGAAAATGTGTGCACCCGTCTAGAAGCTATGACTGCATGTATTATTAAAGGAATCTCGCCAAAACACAACTTTGAGACATTTCAACTTTTTTTTTCACCTTTTCCTGAACCACATGAGTAACCACATCCTCCATAGAGCACACCCCTATGCACACTTATAATACACAAGTATTGTTTATTTGCTAAATTAAACATATCATGGGGAAAAGAAAACATGGGAACTTTGCAAAAGTTATAAAAGATTTTATATTATTCACATTTATACAAACTATCTATAAGACTATTGTAGCATCATACGAGTAGTGTACTTAGAAAATCTACCTAATCTAAGTGGCTAAGCGTGTTATGGATGTCCACTGGCTGCTGGGGTACATCTACCTCTTGTAGTGCATTATGGGTTTTGTCAGTATCACTGTTCTTGGATACCCCAACATAGACTCCTATTATAGTGCCCTGTATAGTGAATAAGGCAGTTATAGCTCTATATAGCTCTGTGTTAAAGCTGTATTAGTTATATCTATATATCTCCTGTGATTAGAAGCATCTCAGGTACAATTCCATTGATGTCTGATGGTCTCATGTTTTTCAGATTGCACGGCTTGAGCAGACGTGGATGACGCTGAGACAGAGACACACAGAGGGAGCCATACTGTATGAGAAGAAGCTCAAACCCTTCATGAAAGCTATGAATGAAGGAAAGGGTGAGGACATTTATTTAAAGTAATGGCACAGTCAAATAAATGTTAGCATGGCTGGTAGTGAACAGCGCAAAATAATAAACATAATGCAAATCAATGATTAGCAACATCAGCATTTTTGGACTTAGCGCTCTGGTTTGTGTGTGTATGTGTGTTTTCCTCTGGCAGAGAGTTCTGTTCTGTCCAGTACCTGTTTCCCTCATGTGGTCCCATTGCTGTCTCTGCTGGAGAGGGGCATAGCTGTGGGAGAGGGTCTTGAGCCCTGGGAGAGCTCTGAGTGTGGAGTGGACGTGGTCATGAGCCACCTAGAGGCCGCACGCAGCATTGCACACCATGGAGGCCTGTACCGAACCAACGCTGAGAGCAAGCTACAGGGTATGTGTGATATTTATGCAGTTGGACACAAAACTTGAATGCGAAAGTTTCCTCTACAGGAAAAAAAACTTTTTTGGGGCATTTTGTATGTCTTAACTGAACATGTTAAAAAAAAATAAAACATGATGCAAATTGTGTTTTTTTTCTAATATTTTAAATTCACAAATACTTTTATTTATTGTCATTTGCTTGTATTATATAAGAACTTTACATATTTAATTTGTGAAATTATGTAATCATTATGGAAATAAGAATGGAATTTAAATATTATTAAGCTGGAAATAAAAGTCTGGTGCTGCAGAGTTTAACATATTGGAAAAAATAAAGCACACAATATAAAATGTTATTACCTCTGCACAGAATATATTTAATATTTTTTTAATATGAGCCTTTCAATTGGTATAGAACTTTTACATCACATGTATGTATGAAGTATGGAGAATTCTGAAATTACTATGGATATTAAGTACAATTATTATAGAAATAACACGTGTAATGGCCATATTTTAAGCATTATTTTTCCAGTATGTTACATTAAACAAATACTTTTATTCAATTTCCATAATATGAGCCCTTTAATTGGTATATAACTTTTACCTTACACTGAGGCTCTTTAAACTCCACACTCACATCTTGCTTACATAATATTTTCTTTATAGAGCAGTTTTGCATGTCTTTCCACGGTAATGGTGAATTTTCAGTGTAGGTTTTGTAGGTCCAGTTCACATCTTTCTGAAATCTCTCTTTCATTCTCTCTCTCATTCTCTGTATACAGACTTCCAGGAGAGGGAGGAGGTGTTGGAGATTTTCTGTACGGAGTTCCAGATGAGGCTGCTCTGGGGCAGCAGAGGCTCGGAAGGCAGCCAGGCAGAGCGCTATGAGAAGTTTGACAAAGTCCTTACGGCCCTCTCTCACAAGCTGGAGCCTCCTGTACGCCACAGCGAGTTATAGCCCCCCCCAACCAAACACTCTTCCATCCGCATGTGGTACGATCCATCTCCTTACTGTTACCCCACGCCCGGGAGAGACTATTCTAAGAACTCGGGGAGGACAGAGAGACATGGAAGTTCACTTTGAATCCCAAAAAACTAAAAGGCACAAAAAGGGGTGGGCTTCATCCAGGCATGGACCGTGCCCCCCACCTTCAGGACAGAGCAGAGAACTACAGCTGGAGTGCAAGCCTAAGCCAAAATCTCCTTCTGTTGAACCCTGTCGTTGGATAAGGGGAAGAACCTTGGACTATCTTCAACCTGGAGAGATTTGGTGTGATTTCAGACTGCATGGTCGTCACCACGTCACCGTTCTGAGCTGGGACACTCACTCACTTATCAAATGTTTGAATGTATGTTGCCAAATCTCAATAACTCAAACAGACACTTGCTAGACAAGAAAAGAAGTCATTCATTTTTCTGTTTTATAACAATTATGTTTCCATTTTTATTCGAATGGGGCAGTGTGTAGCAGCTGGATGAGAGCTTAATGATAAAACTAGTTGCTGCAACAGGAACACAGCAGAACTTTTTAGAAGAACTATAAATTTACAGCTTTCTCATTGGATCTTGGTTTACATGCACATTTTAACAACTTACATTCTTTACTTTCTCTTATTGCAATGCTTTTGTTGGGTTTATGTATCAGTAACTTGTGTACCTCATTTTACATTTGACTTTTTACATTCCAGCCATTTTTTATCCATTAATATTAAACAGGCTGTTTTCAGTACCGTGCCTTTAAGACTGATACAGTGGCATGCAAAAGTTTGGGCACCCCTGGTTAAAATATTTATTACTGTGAATAGCTTAGTGAGTAAAAGAGGATCTGATTTCCAAAAGACATAGTTAAAGACTAAACCCTTCTTTAAATCTTTAGGCAGGGTTACGTTTCCATAGTTCCATCTTCCACAGTTTCAAAATAAAAGAAAGCAAAAGTTTTGCCACCCTGCATGGTTAGTACTTCATGGTCAGAGACCTCTTTTGGCAAGTATCACAGCTTGTAAATGCTCTTTGTAGCAGTCTTTCAGCTCTGACTTGTGAGATTTTCATCCATTCTTATATTATATTGTTGTACAAGCCATCCACTTTTTCTTCTTCCGCCTTGTTACAGATGATGTGATGTTTGCTTCAAGACTTTGCCGGTATTTAATTGAATCCATTCTTCCCCCTATCAGTGGAATGTTCCCGGTGTCACTGGCTGTAACACATGATGGATCCACTCCTGTGCTTAACACTGGGAGAGGTGTTCTTTTCATAGAATTCTGCACCCCTATTTCTCCACACATAGCTTTACCTATTGCAACCAGAAATTTGTATTTTAAGACATGTTTGCAAAATGCATTAGGCTTGTTTATGCTTCTTTGCAAACTTCTGTGGAGAGGAAAGGTTTTCTTCCGACACATATGGGTACACCACCACTCTTGAGTCTGCTAAATCTTCCTGAAGGTTGTTTATGGGCAAACAGGGGTCCTACTAGCAGTTCTTTCTGAAAACTTCAACTAGACCTCAACCATTTCAATTTCCAAGGAAACGGCTACATGATATCACTTTGCTGTCTTTTTTTAATAGCTTCTCTAGCTTTGTGGGAATCCATTATTTTAATGTTTAGAGTGCTGAACATGCTGAACAGCTCCTCTGCTGAACAGAGGGGTCCATGGCTGCTGATTGTTGGGACGAGGTTTCAGAAGTTAGGGTATATAGATTTGAAATGTGAAATTTAAGATAACTTGCGCCTTTAATGTTATGCCTTTTGGAGATCAGATGATCTACATACTATCCACAGTAACAGATATTTGACCAAACTTTTGCATGCCACTGTATATGTTAATGACCTCTGTTAGGATTGGCGGCCCTGTGATGTGCCTCATTCAGAAAGCAGTCCAGACTGGAACTGCTCAAGGCTGAATGTATGCTTTGGTTTTTATAACCTCACAGTCAACATTTAAAGCAGGCTGTTGTTGTTTCCATATAGAGAGTCATTTCTATAAACTGGTCATTCACACACCTCTCATTCAGGATTCTTTAAGAAAGGCTCTTCAGGGCAGAGATTCTCAAACACTCATTTCTGCTTAATGCCAACTCCAGCAAGTAACAACAGAGCAAAATATGGAAGATCTGGCATCCCCGAAGAGCCTTGGCTCCTGTTTGAACTCTTTTTTTCAGTTTGTATTTTTATAAGAGCTTTTCTGAGTTACAGGCCTCTAGTTTCTGCGAGCTAGCTTACATGACCAGCCAGTGATATTCATCACACACTGAAGTGCTACACATTGCCCCTGTGGTGGCTTTACTGAGAGAAGGATGGAGAAGTGCTGTAAGTAATTTGGAGTTGATGTGTGCATTTTGTTCATTCCATGAGCTGATTATCTGTTACGTCATGTTTTATTTTCTTAATTCTGTATGTGAGCACAAATGTGCATGTATGAGAGAGTAAGAAAGAAAGAAAGAAAGAAAGCAAAGGAGAAAAAGAGAAGATAGACAGAGAGAGAGAGTAATCATACACAGTCATATTCTACTGTATGTTCAGCAACTAAATCCTCAATGATTTGCTGACCTATGTTGACATTCATGAATGTGGATGTGTATAACACGGTGTCAGTCTGGATATAATTAATTTTTCTTAGATTTCATTGCCATTCTGTTACAGGGGAACTCCACTAAATTTTCTACATTTCTGTATTATTAAATGCCTAAATGATTTGATGTAAACACAGTAATCCAGAGTGGTTTGATGTGAAATGCTTAATTTCAGGGAACTGGACCAGAATTGTTCACTTTGGTGGTGGTAGGAACCAGACATCTGAAGCCTGTAAATTTGAGCAGTTTGAGATCCACATTTTAAAACATAGATTAAAAAAACTATTGGCAGAGAGCTACACGTGAGATATGTTATATCTAACTTTATAAACATAATATATGAAAAGTCAGTGTGTAGGTTTACTGGCTTTCCCACTGAGGTCTGCTTCTTTTTTCAATTGTAAACAAAACTGATATATTTGCGATTGCGACCACTGGTTCCCATCACCCTATTATAAAGAAATCTTTCTGTACAATGAACTTTTTTACACCAAACCAGTCTAAATGACCTTGTTTACATCTTATTTTCATAATTACTGAATTATGCAGAACTTTTCAAAAGTTGTTGGAACTTTCCTTTATACACCCACCTGTTAACGCCCACGTGATTTGAGTTTTATGTGTAGGCCAATGCTAATCCATGTTGACTCCAAATGACGCCATACACCATACAATGTGAAACCATTTTGGATGACAGTCTTTGTTCTGGTGATGGGAAAGCTGTTGTGTTATTTTTATTTTTATTTATTTTGGACTCCAATACTGTCGGCAAGAACCTTGGTTCAGGTACCCAATGCAAGTTTCAGTAGACAGATGCTGAATGACAAAAACTCAAAGTGATATACCTCTGTCAGCAAGCTTAGTGTAATTCTATTTACCACCCAAAAAATGATGAAAAACTAAATGTATTTATTTCTTACGGGAACCCGGTAGCTCTTATATGCAGGCTGCCACTATTTACAGGCGGCCTGTCAAAGATCATCACCAGGGAAAACTGGAGGCACTATTTCAGGTATTTTTATAGAGGCGCACACATGTTCAAAGCAATTAGCGCTGGGGAGATCTGGAGGTTTTGAGGATTGGAGATGCTCCATATGCAATTCCACTCCAAGCCAGCAGAGGGCTCTGTATAGCAAGCAAAAAAAAAAAACGAGGCCTAAATGTTTGGACTGTTTGATTTTAATGAATGCCTGCTGGTCTGGGACTGTAATGTCTGCTTGGACTCTCTTTTTCTTGTACAGATGGGTTGATGTGTGCTTATTTCATGGTGTAAATAGTGGCAGAACAGGTTTCGGTTGTTGTGGTTGCATCTTCTTTCTTATGTGCTGTACATATGAGTATGTCATATGTTTTTCAATCTTTTTTCCAGGAAATAAAATGCAGCAAGGTTGTCCTCAGAGTCCATATTACTTTTCTTCGCATTTATGCTTTAACACTTTCTCAGACTGTCACTGAGCAGAGTTGGTTACCGAAGTTGACGCCAACTGAAACTACAAGAACGTTTTTTATTAATTCAGTAATATAACTTTAGACTTTGACACTGGCATTGAGTTCCACTGAAATATTACAAGCACTTTATAAACAGCTGATACTAACCAACTTGTTAAGTGCAGTTTCTCACTTCAACCAGAAGATGGCAAGAGCATCTAACTGTAGAAGTGTTGAGGGAACCTTAGAGAGCTTAGCTGGGAGCAACCATTGTCTTACGGTGTAATCCCTTCCTGCTCTTGACCCTACAATAAATGTTTCATATTTCACACACTGCTTGATGCAGTTTTGAGTTGAATGCATTGGATTACTCCTTCCAAACGTTTTGGATTGAATGATTACTTTGCTTACTCTGTTTCAGTGATGTAGCTCAAAAGCAACTTTTACAGGAGAAGGGAAACTGTCTTTATTGTCAATGGAAGTCAATGGAACCAGATTTTAACCCAGTCATATTGGAGCATTTCTGCTGGTTTTTATTCTGTACATTTTCCGTCCAGCGTCATTGGATTATGAAGTCATTAAGGATGTAAAGCTATAAGCAAGATAACGCCACTGGTCACTGAATTCATGCTACATGAAAGTTAGTCTACAGATAAACTAAATTAAAATAAAAGCTACCCAAACCATAACCTCATAGCAGTACAGAGCTGTTTCTACTGGTTTAAATACTCAAACAGCATAGTAATACCAGCATCCTTAACACAACAAACGTCTGTGGTCGGAGCAAAACCTTACATCTCCAAAATATACTTTATATTACTCTTTTATAAACTATATACTAAACATACTTTACTTTTAATTTAAGCCTATATCTATAGTTTTTTGCTAAATAAGTTAACATGTCATTGCATTCTTTTTCAATATGTTAAACTCAGCAAATAAAGAGAACCTAAAAGATGACTGTTTAGGGGTCCCTAGGGGCCCCCAATATCATGGACCCCAGTAAGATACTCCCTAGACATTCCCTTCTATTTAGAATGTAATATAATCTCAGGGTAGGCTACATTGCTGCTAGGTTGCTTGTATGTAACACAAATATGTGAATATGTGCTTGTAAAGCACCGCAGTGCTGAACTCGCGCTGGCATCCCTGAATTGAGAGCGTCAGGCTGTAGTGACTTCACAGATTCAAGATGGTGGCTGAGCCGTTTGGGGGGGTGGGGCAGCAAGTCCATGATGCAATCTGTGTGTGTGTGTGTGTGTGTGTGGGACAGAATGCCTCATTTCTCTCACAGCTGTGGATCCAGGCAGCTGTGTGCCAGCCAGAGACGGGGCTTCCTGGCGCCACTGGCAGAGTGGGCACACCAGTACACTGTATCAGCACTGGAGAATGGCACACAGGGGCACAGAGGCACAGGCTGCAGTCCGTATGCCCAGCTTGGGGGAAAAAAAAAGACACAGCAGATCTGTCTGTCACACGTCATTGTGTTCAGGAGCTCACCGGGGGAAGGGGTGAGATGCCGGAGTTTAGTCACCGAGCACTTCAGTTGGTAACAAGTAATTAGAAGACAGCAATCAGGATACAGTTAAGTGTTGTTACATGCATAAAATGTGAAATTATTAGTTAAAATCTGTTAATTTGGCTATTTGTTTCATCATTGCACACTTAAACAGGATGATTCTTCAAGGGTACTTAAATGAAATAGTTCAATTCAGAACCTGTTGCACGCTTAAATGGTTCTTTACATTATGAAACTGTTCTTCAGACTGATGGAGAATGTGATATATATGGTTCTATAAAATCACCAAAAGGGGTTCTTCAGATGTTACAAGCCACTAATAATTATTAAAACATATACCTAATTGAAAATAGAACAAATCCAACAGAATTTCCATGGGGGTTGGATATATGTGTGCATTTTGAATATGATGCCAGCAATCATACCCTTGTGGATGCTGGCTTTAAACTGTGCATTGAAAACAAGCCGGACAGTTGCTGTTCTCTTTAGTCCCGAGTGTGTATCTGGTTTATCTTTACAAGATAGAGTCACTTGTGTTCACATAACTTGTGATATAACTCCTGAGATAACTTGTTTGTGGAGCAGTGCTTTCACTACAGAATCAGGTCTGTTTTTAATGCAGTGCTGTCTAAGGGCCCTATAATCACAAACATCCAGTACTGGTCTTGGTTCTTGTCTTTGTATGCAGAGATCTCTGGAACCTCTGAATCTTTTTGTGATATTATGTAGTGTAGATGATGAAATATCAAGTTCTTTGCTCTTTAACGTTGATAAATCTTTTCCTTAAAATTTCTGCTCTATTTGTCTACAAATGGTGACCCCTCCCTTCTGAAAGACTCCAACTCTCTGGGACACTTTTTACACCCAATCAAGTTACTGACCTTCTGCCAATTAACCTAATTAGTTGTGAGGTGTTCCACCAGGTGTTTTTGCCATTGCACAATGTTACCAGTCTTTTGTTGATCCTGTCCAAACTATGTTTCTGGTGTCAAAGTCAAAATGTGCATACACTTCTCAAAAACTTCTCAGTTCCAACATCTGACACGTTGCCTTTGTACTATTTTGAAATAAATCTAGTGTTTAGCAGTTCCTGCTTCTTATGAAGTAAGTCCAAACACATTCAGTGCTGCTGAGGTCTGGACTCTGGAATGGTCAGTCTATTGTTCTAAGAACACCTGCACAACACACATCCACCCAGCATCAAAAGCATATTCCCTTTAATACACATTCATTAATATAATGTTTGCTAAAACACTCGAGAATCAGTTCTCAAAGGAAGCATCAGACTACTGACTAGCGATGGGTCTGTCATGAGAGAGTCTGCTGCTGTTTCTCTCGGCCATGCACTACATGCACTGTGCATGTCTAGAAATTGCACATTAGGAGCAAATCAGCTTTTCCATCTTTGCGATCTGTAGCATAATGTAAAAAGGTGCTGCAAGTGCTATTAAAATTCCCCTCTATGTGTCGTTATCTCAGCCTTTTCAGCAGAAAACTGCTGTATCATTCATTAGCATTCAAGTGTCATACGGCCTCTGTTAGTGTCAAACAACAGAGCGCACATATCGATGTCTAAGAAATACATCTCATTCTCATTCGCTGATGTTCATATGTGCATACAGTCCTCGCACATGCATGCAAAAAAGGAGAAATTCTAGAGTTTCTTAAATTTCATAATTAAATTATTTAAATGTAAACAAAGTCATCCATAGTGATTTGATATGCTCCATTCTAGAAACGTCACAATCGTTCACAGCGATTGGAAAGTGGAACCAGGCGTCTGAAGAGTTTTAACAGCTCTCCTGTAATAAAAAAAGGTTATTCAACAAAATGGTTATGAAAACAATGCATGGTGCTGGAGACGAGGACTGACTTAAACATGTATTTGTTAAAATGCATTCATGGCAGAAAGGTACATGCAGGATGATGTACTGTAAAAAGAAAACAATAGCATGTAGATTCACTGGTGTATTTAGATTGTAAATAAAATTGATGATTGTCTATAGACATGGCAACCAAAAAGAAGTAGGAAATAGAAGTAAAGAGGGTCTTCGGAATGGACCATTTTACATCAAATCCCATTGACATTGTTTACATCCAAGCAATCGAATTATGTAGGCATTTTGAAAATTTGGTGGAATTTCCCTTTATTTATAATGTGAATGGCTGTCGTATATAATATGCATGTGACATTAAACAATATTGATCTGTTTTGGAGAGTGTATTGAGGATACTGTTTGACTCTTATGCACATCAAGGTAACGAGAGAAGATACCATAGCATCTTTTCTCCACATGAAGGCTAGCAAGCCAATACACTTCTATCCATCTATTTTCTAGAAGTGTCCATACAGTATCAACTACATACAGCAAATACACATCATTACCTACACACACATTCAAACATAATCAAAAACACTATTCCACTTTACCGCTTCCGTCCCCCCCGGATGTCAATCTACGGTGGCCCCTCGTGCGAGTCTTGCTGGCCCCTTGGCCCCCCTCAGCCCTCTCCAGCTCCTCCTCACACTCCACATTACCACATGAATGGCCAACCGCAAAGGGCCAGCGCGGCTTCGGACGGCAACAGAAGGCACGAGATTTGCAATTCAATCTGCTCACCCCCGATTGGGACAGACCTGTCAGTAATATGATGGAGGCTCAGGGAGTTTGCAGAGAGAGAAAGAGAGAGTGAGTGTTGGAGAATTTGAGAAGGAACAACACATCTGATGCATCAGCATAATCTGCACTTACTGCCTATATATTGTCACTGTCCAAAGAAAAACATGCATCTCCAAAATGGGCAAAAACCCTCTTATATCAGTGGAACCAGACATTTTCCAAGGTTTTTAGGAGCATTACTATTGGTCAAAAAAAAGTATCAATAAATTGTCACACAATTTAGTGAGCAGCTGTTGTGCTTAAATGATGTAGAAAAATAACAAACAACAAAAATGCAGATACAGCAACAGTTTTCTGCCTGTGTGTTGTGTGCAAAAGCTCATCCTTTATTTTAGCTACATATAATATCAATTTGTTCAGTATTTTAAGTTTATTACAGCGTTTAAGGAGACATCCTAAGTTCATAGCTCTTAGAAGTTGAGTAATGTTGAGGTCTGGACACAGTTCATTGTTCTGAGAAGACCAGCAGCTCCTTCATCTCCTTTCCTCACTAGTGTTATTACCACAATTTTTGCACTCCTTTTTTCTTTGCTGAAGGAAGCTGATTCACCATTGTTTTTGCTGAAGCATTAGTTGAGATCTGTGTATATATAAGACTGACTGTGCTTCTCTGTGTACATTTTAATCCACATGTTATCTACTGCAGCTTTCTGTGGTCTTAATTTACCCCAGTTGTGTCAGAATCCTGAGTGGTGCTCTGTGACCTCTGAAAAAGTGAACACTGTTCAGAGGTGCTGTATCTTTTTGCTCCAGACTTAAGAAATGAAACTGTGTTTAAAGTGTTCTCTTATTGTTATGACTGAAAACACTGAATCCTCCTAAAGGCAGCTTCAACAACCGAAGTCTTTCAGTTGTTGCATTAAACTATCATTGTGGTTTGTTTGGGCTGTTTACTGTGAAGGAAAATTAAAGATAAAGCATCATTGGCATATAGAAAGAACTTAAATGGTGAGTATAATCTGCAGTATCCATACACCTGCCAAGTTAGATTTTGCTAGAGTCTGAATTCACAGCCGGCGGTGTCTACGCCTTTATTATGAACAAATGCTTTGAATATGTTGACTCCGCAAGCATGACAGTAGCTCAGCGATGGCTACTCAGAGAACATGATCAATTTCAGCTTTTTACCAGTAAATCAACTTTACACTCTAAGATATCTGAATAACGCGTGTCATTTTTAAATCAGTTCGCTGGAACCAAGTCTGTGCTGTGTGGTACGTGTGGCCTGCTAACTACAATCTATATAATCCCAATCACCACAGAACAGCTCAATATTTGTTTTCTCACTCAACTTTTACTCTGTCAGATGTTAGTTTATCTAAACTTGTGTCAGCAGAGCGCTGTTTAGTTAGAAATAAGCCTGTACTGTAGTGCATGGCACTGTCTCTAAGCCTGCTCATTGAGCTAACATTAAAGTTGTCATTCAAGCTGCAAACTGAAACAGCCCAAAACATGTTCCAAAACAATTACACCTTTCTGTCTCTTCAGCACCAAATGCTCAACCTCACTCCCTCAGATTTAATTCTTATTTTCAAACATCTACAAGCTATTATACTAGCTTAGCTAAAACCAGGAGCACTGTATTAGTGTGCAGCACTGTTTAGTGCTAGAATTAAAAAGCATATTTCATTTTTAATGTTAGTCAATGTAACCAGGCTTTTTTCCAAGAGTCACTTTATTTGGTACACTAAGAGTAATCAGAGGTAGTACGAGTACATGCCAAAATGTTAATAATATGTGATATTAATAATATCTTAATGACATTTATTTGATTATGATTTAACTCTAATCATTTTGGAGCCAATACTTTTCTTTTTAGCTACTTTAGCTCTTTTTCTTTTAGCTTTTTAGTCTTCAAAAAGATGCTTCTTCCCTGTCCACCATATTTTGACAACGTTGCAGCAACATTGTAAGAAACTAGACAACATTGTGTGTGTGTTTGTGTGTGTGTGTGTGTGTGTGTGTGTGTGTGTGTGTGTGTGTGCTGGATTTAACAAAAACAATGGTTGTATACAGAACTGCCAACACTCAGAGAACTAATCTCATGCTTAAATTGTTCTAGGCATAGTAGTTCTTTAGACTGACGGAGAATGTGTTTAATATGGTTCTATATAGAACCTCTAGGAAAATGTTCAACATTAAACAAAAAAGGTTTTTCTTTTATTGGCAAGCTTGTAACAACAGAAGAACCTTTTCTGTACTTTACAGAGCAATACATTTTCAGCACCCTCTGAACGCCTCATCTCTTCACTTCTCCCCCTAATCCCTCCTCACCTCCCTTTTTCACCTGTCCTCCTCTACAAACCTCTCCTTCTCACCTCTTCTCTTCTGCACACCTGTCCTCCTCACCTCTTCTCCTCTATGCACCTCTAACTCCCCACCTCTTCTCCTCTACGCACCTGTCCTCCTCACCTCTCCTCCTCTGTGCACCTCTCCTCCTTTAAGCACCTCTAACTTCCCACCTCTCCTCCTCATCTGTCCTCCACACCTCTATTCCTCACCTCTGCTCTTTACCGCTCCTCCCCTCCACCTCATCTCTCCTCTGCACCTCTCCACTTTAACTTTCCACTTCGCCTCTTATCCTCCTTACTTCTTCTCTCCATCTCATCCCCCCTCTCCTCCTCTCCTCCACACCTCTCCTCTTCATCTATCCTCCTTTCTTCTTCTCTCCATCTCATCCCACCTCTTCTCTCCTCCTCTCTTCCTCTCCTCCCCCACCTCTCCTCCTCATCTATCCTCCTTACTTCTTCTCTCCATCTCATCCCACCACTCCTCTCCTCCTCTCCTCTTCTCCTCACCTCTCCTCTGCACCTCTCAACTTCAACTTTTCAGTTCACCTCTCCTCCTCATCTATCCTCCTTATCCGTTCTCTCCATCTCATCCCACATTTCCTCTTCTCCTCACCTCTCCCCCTCACGTTACCTCCTCTCCTCACCTCCTCACCGGAAGAGCGACACGCTCGTTAGTTCCGGTAAAGGCGAGTGACTGCTTCCTGTTACAGCGGCAACATGGCGGCGCCCTTAGCGGTCCATCTGGAGTTCGGGTTGGTTTGATTTATCGCTGTGTTTTCTTTCAGGAAAAGCATTTCAGTCGTTTAGACGGTACTCGCTGCACTGGGTGCGACCTTAGCTCACTCGCAGGAGAGTGTCCGCCTCTGTGTTCGCTTTAAAGAGCAGATAAGCGCTGTTTCAGTAGTTCAGTAGTTCTGACAGGAGCCGCTGCGACTCCGTGGTGTTTACAGGAATGAGTTCTGTTCCAACTGAAACCGTACAGCAACATTCAGCCGCCTCAGCCAGCATGTCCGAACAGAATGTCACTATTTGAAGTGGAACAGGCTGACTTGATGTAGTGGTATTTTATTTAAAATTAAGTGTCTCCGGTCTGATGCTGAGAAGCGGTTAAAACACATACATACATTGCGTTATATCACGTTCAGTAAATCAGTGTTGTGAAATAACTTTTTTTAAATTAACCTGTATGCCCAATATCATACTTCCTTTTATTTGTTGTTGTTCTGAACTCTATTCCTAGATTTTGTGTAACTCTCTGCACAAAAAACTGCCTCAGAACGCTTTTCAAAGCTCTTATAGTTAAACAGATTACGCCTTTATTACTGATATATGTTAATAAGCTTTTGATGGGTATTAAAGGCAGTCCAGGCTGAAATACTCCTTAGAGCTTCAGTGTGAGTGGGTCAGGCTAAAGTGCTGTTTTCTGAATAGGTTTCATAGAAATGTTTGTTTTTTGTGACATCACAACAGTGATTTCCAAAGCCACTGCCTTTTTTCACTTCATATCCACAATGTTCACAGCAAATATGAATGACTAACTGTGATACGCCATATCAAATATATTGCATACAGCCGTATGCAATAGTGAAAATAAGGGTTTCTCACACAGTGTTTGTTAACCCTAATCCTGGAGGTCCATAGACCTGTACTTTTTATTGTTTTCTCTGCTTCCACGCACCTGAGCCATCCAATCAGCTCCTTAACACCCTATTGTTGAGTTAAAGCGGTGGGAAAATCACTGGAGAGTGCTGGGCAGTGGGCCTTCAGTACTGGTTAACAAATACTCTACATAGAACCCACAAAAACAAGTTTTTACTGAAAATTACATACTGGGGGGAAATACAACATTAAATGTAGTCTGTGCTTGTTGTGTACTAGATATTTTATTTGTGCCAGTATCTTGTGCAATAACAAAGACAAAACATAAAAAACAATAACAGTATTGTTGTTCCCTGTAGAGTAAGCTTAATATTTATGAATATAGAAAATCAACAAAACAGTTACTATGATGAGGGGTGTTCAAACTTTTACATACACCTGAACTACAGTATAGCAAACCTTGAGCAGATGTGAAAGCCTGTTGTATGTTAATATGTCTTGGATTGGTTCTGCAGTTTTATTCTGGTGGACAATAACTCACACTGAACATTCACCTCTCTGTTCAGGTGAAAAGAACAGTCTGGCCACCTAGCAGCACTGTAGCAACCACCTGGGATACCACAGCAACAAGCCTATGAAATAAGAATGAAATTAAATGAAATGCAGTCTTAAAAGGCAGCTCCACTGATTTTTCTACATAATTAATAGCTTGAGATATAAACAAACTTCATCAGAGTAGTTTGGTATAAAACGCTTTGTTCTAGAGACACTTGCAGAGTCAGAATTGTTCACAGTGGTGGTGATAGGAACCAGATGCCCACCTCTAAAACTAACTACATTTTTAATACATATTTTAATTCTTGGCAGAGGGATACATGCAGGGCATTGTAAGGCAAATATTCTTTTTTTTTAAAGACAATTTTATGATTATTAACATTCCCTTTAAACACTCTAAAGAAATGTGTACATTCACTGCTGGTCAGTAAATAAAATGGCTATACATCATTCTGGTTCCCATCTCCACCTCTGTGAGGACATCTGACTCTCTGGAACAGGGGTGTTTCTCCTGCTTTGTTGGAATGAAAACCTGCAGTCACACCGGTCCCTTGCGGATATGATTGGACAGCTCTGCTCTAGAATCAGCTATTCCACATCAGCCTTCTGTATAGCATTTTACCTTTCCTTATATGAATTTCCATACAGTATTCTCTGTCCTGTGCTGTTCACCTCTATGCTCTCATTATTCTGCATACCTGTCAAATACTTTAAACAAGTTTGATATTTTATTTCTCTTTTTGTCTTGTCGTCTTCCAGAGCATCAGTTATTACAGTAGTTATAGCAGTAGTTATTATAGTTGTAATTACAGTAGCTATTACAATAGTTATGGCAGTAGTTATTACAGTAGTTATGGCAGTAGATATTATAGTAGTTATTACAGTAGTTATGGCAGTAGTTATTATAGTAGTAATTACAGTAGTTATTACAGTAGTTATTATAGTAATCATGGCAGTAGTTGTTATAGTAGTTATTACAGTAGTTATTACAGTAGTTATTACAGTAGTTATGGCAGTAGTTATTATAGTAGTAATTACAGTAGTTATTACAGTAGTTATGGCAGTAGTTATTATAGTAGTAATTATAGTAGGTATTACAGTAGTTATGGCAGTAGTTATTATAGTAGTTATTACAGTAGTTATGGCAGTAGTTATTATAGTAGTAATTACAGTAGTTATTACAGTAGTTATGGCAGTAGTTATTATGGTAGTTATTATAGTAGTAATTATAGTAGGTATTACAGTAATTATAGTTGTAAATAGTTGTTACAGTGCTGCCAGGTTTGCTGACTTTGACTATTTCTTGTTTTTTACAGTCAGCTTTAACAAATGTGTAGTTTGCTTATATTCAGTGATATTTAGAAATTGTGTCTGTACAAATGCATTTCCTAGACGTTTTTATGTACTTCTACTCGCATTGCCAGAGGAGCCAAGCTATTAGGAACTGAGCTTTTGGATAATGTCATTGTTGATGGACGGACCAATGCACTGCATATGTAGTTTTTCATGTTGAAACTTATAAATCTCCTTATTTATTTATATTCAAGTGACGGATTTTAATTGTACTTGAAGGACAGCCTGTTGGACATTTCCACACAGAAGTTTAGATAAAAAACTAGATTTGAAATCGGGAAAACAGTGGTTGCATCATGCTACCATTCGGCGCACAACATTTAGCAACACTTTCTGATGACCAGAGACTCACTTGCTACCCTCAGAACAAACCATAGATTGAGGTCAAGCATGAAGTAAAAAGTTCACATTTGGCACAAAATAAAAGACCTTCCAGCATTTAAGTCATCACAGAATCCTCTGTCATTCTCCATGGAGAAAAGAGAGATGGTGTTTGAGAGTGGCCTTACTGACCCTGGCGTGCAGGCTTGATGTGGCAGTGTCTCTCTGGACTGCTCGAACGCGGGCGGCCAGCCAACCCCGAGGATCTGGAGGACAACTGTGCATTCTCCAAGAGATGTGAGCGCTCTTTATGGAGCTTGCACCTGCTACATGAGTCTCTCACTCGCTCCATCTCTCTCGCTGATGTGCTGGTTCACTAGCATTGACACCATCTCACTCTCATAACCATGCTGTCTCTCTGTCCACCTTTTACTGGACGCAGTCAACCCCATACTTGGGGCATTTATTACCTGTAAATATGCCATCATCTCTGATAGAACAAAAACTGTATATCCATTTTTTGGTTAATAACTCTTCTTTATGCAGTCTGACAGAGTAATGATACATGGCCTAATGGATGTGACCTGGAGTTGCTTGGAATAAAATCTGTTTACATTAGTGTGCACTGAAAGTTAAGAACGTTTTTTTCCTTCTCTTGAAAAACTTGGATATGCAAGCAGCGATGTATATGAGTAAAGATGGGAGTAGACGCAAATAGTTAAAATCTTTCTTTGAATGTCTGCAATTTCTTTCCTCAGTCTCTCGTTTGCTCTCCTTCATTCGCTCATTTCCCAGCTGAAGTCGCAGAACACAGTTCGATCTTGTGGAACCGTGGAGGCTGATTTGCCATGCTCTTTGCTATCATATTCTGCACCGGTCCCGGGGTGGCTGTGGTGCAGTTTCGGCTATTCCTGATCGAAGCTTTGATCTCAGACATCTTGTAGAATTTAAAGAGATTAGGTCTCTGATTGAATACACGGTCTCAAGTCTTTGGTCTGTACTTATGGTGAGCATGTTGTGTTTTACTGATGCTTGTTATCCAATTTGCACTATATAGACAGAAGTATTGGGACACATACACGTTACACCTACAGAAGCTTCCATAGTCCATAGGTATTAGTGTGGAGTTGGTCCCCATATTGCAGCTATAACAGCTTCCATCTCTTTGGAGGGCTTTCAACAAAACTCAAAGGAGTTTTTGAATGAGAGAGCCTGGCTCTACTTCATCCCAATGATGTTCAATGGGGTTAAAATCAGTCACAAAACTTAGGGGCCTAGAGCAACCCCTGGAAAACAACCCCATAACGTTATCCCTCTTCTACTTAACTATACAGACAGCACACTGCAGTCAGGCAGGTAATGTTCTTCTGGCATTTGCCATACTTGTCAAATAGAGAAGCGCGAGTCGTTACCACGCAGTACATGTTTCCTCTTCTCCAGAGTCCAGTGGTGGGTGGTGCTTTACATTGTGCTTGGTGATGTAAGGCTTGCATGCAGCTGTTAGGCCATGGACACTCATGCCATGAAGCTTCCGACACAGTTTTTGAGCTGATGTTAATGCCAGAGGAGGTTTGAAATTTTGAGTTGTTAAGTCAGCAGAGCCTTGGCAACGCCTCAGCACTCAGTGACTCTGCTCTGTAAGTTTACATAGTCTACCCCTTTGTAGCTGAGCAGCTCACCACCACTCAAAGTTGATCTCGGTCAGAAGAAATTTCACTGGCTGACTTGTTGCAATGGTATATCAAAATCAGTGAGCTCTTTAGAATGACTTATTTTTTCACAAATGTTTGTAAAGGTAGACTGCACGGCTAGTTGTTTGATTTTTATACACCTGAAATCAGGTGTGGTTAAGAGGTGTGTCTCAATACCTCTGTCCATATATATTTTTCCTCTATACAGCTTTTTTGTATTGACATATGATTTTTGTACAGTTATCATCTATTCATTCATTCATTCATTTTCTAAGCCTCTTATCTTCCTTAGCTGCAGAACGGTGCTGGAGTTAATCACAATTTTTTCCCATAGGAATTGATAGGGAGCACAACATTTTGCACTCAACTTAAACCATGATAATACATATTAATGATAATAATTTCCGTTAAAAATGCCCAATTAACCATATGGGATGTTAGCAACCACCTGGAATACCATAGCAAAGCCTTTGCACCACCTGAGGTACAATAGTAACTTAATATCACCCTAACAGCCATCTGTGACCATACTGTAACAACACCCTGGTAACTATGTGAGATAGCATAGCATCTGCCTAGCAACAGCTTCACAAGTTTTTTTAATTTATTTATTCCTTCTTCTATGCTTAGGTCCAAACTCTTATTGTTTTGATCTGTTACTGATTTGGTACCTAGAATCAACCAGGGTATGTTGTTCCCCTTTTGAGTCTTGGTTGCTCTCTAAGTACCTCTTGAAGTCTTGGCCACTGTTGGCTTTGGCTTGCTGACTTGTAACTTGAACCCCCGATTTCTGAAAAACTGCTTGTCACAACCGCTGTTCTCCAAAGTGCTGTGTAAATAAATTGAATTTGAAATCTAGTTAAGGTGTAGCACTGTTGAATTACAGTTGGGCCTGGGTTCGATTCCGAGCCTTTCTGTTTGCATGATCTCCCCATGTGTGCACAGGATAACTAGCACAGTCCAAAGACATGCAGTCAGGCAAGTTGGAGATGCTAAAGTGGTTTTAGATGTAAGCGAGTGTAAATGTGTATGTCTGTGTATCTGGTCTTTAATGGACTAGCAGCTTGTTTAGGGTGTTTCCTGTCTTTTGCCCAGTGAGCGCTGGGATAGGCTCCAGTACCCCCAAACCCCCCACCCCACGACCCAGCAGTATAAGCAGCTTAGATAATGAATGAATGAATAAAATCTCGTTATCATAAGCTCTCTTAAAGCTACAAATGCTGCATTTCTCTGCCGTCAGGTCACTGAAGGTCATTTTTTGAAAGATCCTTTGAATGTGTGTGAGCGAGAACTGAGGAGAAGCCCTTATACACACCAGTGCTATTAAGGTCTCTTCTATCTCGGTTGCAGCCTGTTGCAGAATGTGCATTCCAACTAATTTGCATCTTTGATTATTTTAAAGACTTTATAAACTAATATCTAGTAAGTGAAGAAAAACATAAAACCATTAAAAACATGTTATATCATTCTTTAAAAACAGCTGAGGAATATCAGTAGATTTTTGAGTTGGTTGAATAATGGAGGCTGACCCCACTCTAGGGCTTACACAGATTAGTCAAGTTGTCAAGTTTACCGCTCAGCGATGATGCTTGATGTTGGCTAGATGCTCTACTGACGGTCTACTGACCTTTGAGTTTAATATTTCTCCGCCTACATTCATTGCCGTTATCTCTGGATTCTCGAAGACTACAATAATAGTGTTGTGTTTTTGGAGAGGGAGCATAACGCTATATAATGCTGTACAGTTTGAAGTCAGTTACAGTGCTTCAAGTTTCTTTGGCTCTCCAGGACTTCACTATGAACAGGCCCAACAAGTCACTTGTTGAAAAGCATTTCAGTCTCCTATGTCATCTGTGCTTAGTTGACCTTTATCACATGACTGTCAACTAAGGTCTGAGTTTGTGTAGTCTCGCATTGCCAGACTCTGCCTGAAGTATCATTTGCCAGCAAAAAAGAACCGCCTACTACTGCAGGAAAGCGTCATTCAGCTATAATTCACAACATAAACAGTCCCTCTGGAAACAGAAATATAGGATATATGGTGCATCTATGGGTGAGACTACTATTCACTTAGCTGGACCAATAAAACTTTGAGCCACGTTGGACCAAAGCAAACGATAAATGTAAGTGTGTATACGTGAAAGTACAGACAGCCAGTCAGAAAGCAACTGGCAGACTCTTGACAGTGTGTCCAGGTTATTGAACTACAGATATCAGACTTGCCGTCGGTCGTGCAACCCTTACACCACAGTGCAGAATTTTGTGCTTTGTCTCATGTAGCAGTCTCAAGGAAAGCAGATGCAGGAGGTGGGTTAGTGACCATTGCTTTAGTAAAGGCATCTTCTGGATCTCTTGTTGGAGCAGATGGAGCTTCCTGTTGGGTAACAATAGCCAGCGCCAGTCCTCCTAATGACTGAATCGAGCAGGGGACAAGAGGAACTCATGCTTTTGTTGGATGATCACTTCTTCCAATGAATCTCAATGACCTCTCTTTGTAAGGGGACCAGAGATGCTTTCATTTGCAACTTTCTCTTTATCTAAAGCTCCTTAACTCATCACCTACTGTCAGTACAGTCACAGAGCACTCTTTTTGTTGAAAGTTTCTTGCAGGATTTGTATGGTCAGTTCATTTTGGATGACTTTTATTGGTTCATTCATCATAAAATGCCAACTTCTGTTATGGCATACTTAAAAAAACTATCCTCAAGGTTTTGTTCCAAGAGCAACAATATAAAGTGTCATGCTATCTTTATGCTATTGTTTAATCCATTTTCTGTTACTGGTTCAATCTTAAATCTTAGATCTATTATTAGAAATTGTATATAATATACAAAACTATGTTTTCATTACCTGTAACTACAAATTATTGTGTCATAGTTCCTTTTAAATGAGGCTGCATATCTATATAGGAGCGGTTTGTCTTTAAGCAGAGGCTGCCATGTAGAACCACAAGCTGGCTTTAGTGATTGACCTCTAGAAAACTATGAGGCTGAAGCCAGCTTCTTATTTACCAGCTTCTTGTTCAAATTTTCTCATTCCACCTTAAATGGTGCGGCAGAATAGGACTTCAGGGAGTTCAGTAAGCTAAGCTATGGTTTCCATGATCCTCAGGAAGAGTGCATACCCTCCCGGATGTCCATCTGTTTGATTTAGACACATTCCCACATCTTGATATTTTAAAATATTCTAATTCTTTTAATGTCTTCTTTTTTAGAGGTGGAGCTGAGCTGCTGTTTGAAGGAGTGAAGGACCACCATGTGACCCTGCCTGGCCAATCAGATCCCTGTGAGTACACCCAAAAGCACATCAGCACATTTTTCGTCTCAAGGCTTGTGTTAAAATGTCAAGCTACCCCAGATGGCACTTGGCGTTTTACTGAAATAGAAAAAGGAAGAGAATGATTTATGTAAGTGAGCTTAATCACACTGACTTGAAAATAACCTCGAATTAGTGCGACACCGAAACTTTTAGAAATTATTGGACTTCCTCATAACTTCAGAAGTGACTTCATCCCTTTCTCTCTCTTTCTCTCTGACAAATCAATTCCTGACAATTCCTGGTATTGATCACTTAATTAGTTCCATACATCTCGACCCCTGTCTCTCCTGGAGGCGGAAGAAAGGGTGGTGGAATGCCAGCACTGCCCTTCATTCCTGCTGGAACCAAAGAAAGCCTTTTCTACGCCTTTTACCGAAGCACAAAACGCTTTATATCATCTGACCAGTGCTACACCCATCTTTCCCCCCCAGTTCTCCTTCTATCCCAAACTGCATCTTTCCCTCCCTCCGTTTCACTCCAGCCTCTCTCTCTCTCTCTCTCTCTCTCTCTGACCTCCACAAGCCCTGGTTCACACGCTCCCCTGGACACCTGCTCTTCAGCCCAGCCCTGCCTCCCTGGCCTCTTTGCTGAGCTAACGTTGGCCCAGCGCTGGTTTGCTCTCATCAAACATGGGTTTGAAAAGTAATCACCCTCACTTCTTTCCTTTTGTCTCCCTCCTTCACTCTCTTTTTTATTTTTCTCTCGTTCTCTAGCCTTCTTTCTCTCTCTCTTTTGCTTTCTCGTTTTCTTTGTCTTTCTCTCTCTCACTTTTTACCAACTCTGACACACTCCTTTTCCTCTTTCTCTTCATCTCTGACTTCTTTTGTGCATTTTCGTTTATCTCTTTCTTTCTTTCTTTCTTTCTTTCTTTCTTTTTCTTCTCCTCTCTCATTTTTGTTCTGTTCCTCCTGTATTACCCTCTCATCATCCTTATTTTTTCTTTCTCTTTTTCCATCTATCTCTGACTTTCTTTTCTCTGCCCCTCCCTGTTTCTGTCTCTCTTTCACTCCCATATTAATGTTCCTTTCTCCGTATTCTTTCTTTCTTTCTTTAAAGTTGTATTTTTCTTTTCATTCTACCTTCCTCCCTCTCTATCCCTCGTTTTCTCTTTTCTTCCACATTTCCTCATTGTTCTTTTTTCCGTTTTCTATTTCTATCTTTTTCTGTATTTTTCTTTGGTGTTTTTCACTTTCTCTCTCTTTCCTTATATCTGTCTTTCTTTTACATCTTTCTCTCTCCCAGTAACAATAGAGCTCAGCACTCTCGTGCACTCTCTCTTTTTCTCTCTCTCTCTCTCTCTCTCTACTTCCCTCTCTCTCCATTCCTTTTCCTCCCCCTCCGTACACCACCAACATCTGTGAGCCTCCTCAGGCTCACCCATTCTCTCTCTAACTGCTCCATTATTGAGCCTCTTTCACTTGTAAATGCAGCCAGTGATACTGTTGATGGGTCTTTTATGCCCAGTGCCGGGGTCACTGGAAAGGTATGGAGCGGGGTAGGGGCACTAGGAGGCCTAGCAAAGAAGGGAGGGATGATGGTGACAAAGCACCAAGGCCTTTTTTTGTGTGCAATCATTTTTTGCAGGGGGGGGTGGCAGGACGAATGCCTCACTGCCCCCTCCCTTTTCAAATTCCTACAGGCTTCCTGGTGGGGCATCGGGGTGAAAGTGGTGCCGAGGGTAAAGTGGCCAGCAAATTCTGCCTTAAAGCCGAGAGGGATTGTCAGAGGTGGGCAACCTAAAGCCACACTCGAGTAAACAAATACTGTTAGTTCTGTAAAATAATGACCCCCATTAAATTAAGTATATCTTTCCAACAACAGAGCATGAGTGAAAGTACAAAGCCAATCCCAAAAACTGTGAGAACTGCTAATAAAGACAGATCAGTGATCAGCAAATTCTGTTTGATCTGTATTCAATTGGAAATGGCACACAAACCACAGTATTTTATGTTTTATCTTATGGACTTCATTGCTTTTAGTAAATATACACTCGTTTTTAGGTGGTTGCAAAACATTCCTAGGACAGGATTATGTTTACCACTGTGTTACATCACCTTTTCTTTAACAGCACTTAGTAATCGCTGGGGACTGAGAACACAAACTGATCCAGTTTTAAAGGTGGCCTTCACTGTCATACGTAGAGTCTAATACGATGCATATACTCAAAACTGGAACTGTTCTAGACTGCAGGCAGGTCAGTGTAGCACTTGGACCTTCTGATTACTCAGTCATGCTGTTGTACCATGCAGAAAGTGACTTGCCATGTTAAAACAAGCATAGATGTCCCTTTGTGTTATTTGGCAGATTTTCTGTTCAAGGGGTTTTCCCCAAAAAAAAAAAGCTGCTATAGAGAAACAGAACACAATAAAAGCAAGTAGCAGCTAAATGGTTATGATAAAATGATAATGATAGAAAGTATAAATCCATTTAGTGCAATTTTGTCTAAGCACTTGCTATCTGAGTAACCGTAACTAGTAAGAGATCTCTTCTCCTAGAACTCATGTTTTGTCTGATTCTCCATCATTAAAATAGTGTTTAAACCCCTTAAACGTAGGTGGGCCTCCACAGTTTCCCACTCATATAATGACATAATATGCCTGTGCATTTTAAAGTTTTGATACTGATTGAGTAAAAAGTCTTAAAACTGAAATGTAGCGATGGCGTGGTACCACTTTCTTTTCCTATGTGATACCAGTATCAAAATATCACCAATATCAGTTATTCAGTCAGCTGCTATTGGCCGCATTCTGATGCCTAATAATCGCAATATGCCATCTAGCATGCACAAACATCAGCAGTATCATGTGCAAAGCTTTACACACCTAAGTTACAGAGAATTACTTCTTTATTTGCTGAGCTTTAGGGAAAAAAGAAGATAAAGCATGGCCTGTGCCAAATGTACAGCCAATTTAATATTTCTTTCAAACATCTTATCAAATGCATTAATACTGGCCACTAAAATCTGCGGAAAAGAAAGTCATGTTTAGGTTCCTTGTAGTAGACGAACTTAATTTCTCTTAGAAAATCAAGAAAAGCCTCTGTGGGTGTTCGAACCTTTGCATATGATTATATGATGGTGGTCAGAACCTTTTCTGAGTTTGGGAACACTCAGACGTGCAGATTGTGCTTTACTCTGCGTCTCCACCTCCATAAAACAACAGCAGCAGCACTAACAACGGTGGGGTCATCTCCATGGCGCTGGAGTCTCCACGACAACCTGTCCACAAAAGTGGACCGAAAGGGGGAATGTGGCCAGAGAGACCTTACTGGGGCCAGGAGATGACCTTGTAACTCCCATGCGCGAGTCTGTGTGAGTAAGAGATATTCGCCCACGTCATGGATGACTGACTGTGATTTCTCAGACTGACATCGGCGGTCCATGGTAATCCCCCCACCCCATCCCACCCGAAATGTCTGTCTTATGCTCCAAATCCCTGTGATTGATGAGTGAGGCCGAATTCGGTGGTGCTGGACAAACACACACACACACATACGCGCCAGCGTTGTCACAGAAACGAAGGCGTCCCTCATATCGCCTGCATGATGAATGACTGCGTCCCCTCCCACCCACCGATAATGATGATGATAATGCTCAGGATGCAAAAGAAAGAGAGAAAGCAAATGCTAGCTTAGCCGCTACGGTATACTGCACTATGCTACGCTACACTACTCGCCTTCACCCTCCCTCAAAGCCGCTATCCCAGCATGCACCTGAGCATGGTGACGCAGACCACCTCCTCCCCTCCGTTCCATCCCCTCACTCCTCCACTCCTCTCAGTGTAAAAGGATTGATTAAGATGTTGGTCGTCCCGTCCACCCTTAGCTCTGCCTGATAGAACCTGCTCATTTAAAAAAAAAAGAGAAGAAATTGTGTGAAAGGCAGGTTCTAGCTAGCGGATTTTATTTCCTTTGTTATTAAAAGTTGCCCCGGCAGAGGAACGATGAGAGCAGAAGTGATTGCTTCTGTTTTTAGCCCCCTGATTTTTTGGCGCGGGTCAATATTCATTGCCTGGACGTTGCGCCGGGGCGAGCATCACTCTTCTTTATAGGTGCCGGAGTGTGGGGCTAGCCGGCCTGCAAGGTACAGCGATCGTTACACAACTGAGGAGGCTGACAGCGATCCAATTAACCTGAAACAGCCTCTATTGCTCGCCCCCTGCCTTTCACAGCTAAGCAAGCCGCACGCACACATATATACTCTTCTCTCTCTCTCTCTCTCTCTCTCTATCACACACACACACACACACACACCAGTGCTGACAGTCCTAAAAGCTCCATCTCCAGTAGAACGGTCCACTGAATAGAACCGCACTGGTGCCTTTACCACATTGTCCTGTTCTATCCTGTGAGTGGTCTTAACCACTGTATAGTTTTCAGGGTCTTTTTCATATATATGAATTTGCATATATGAAAACCAGATGTCCCAAATGATGACGGTTACCACTCATG
Source organism: Megaleporinus macrocephalus (assembly GCA_021613375.1). Classification (NCBI taxonomy): domain Eukaryota; kingdom Metazoa; phylum Chordata; class Actinopteri; order Characiformes; family Anostomidae; genus Megaleporinus; species Megaleporinus macrocephalus. The sequence goes on along the minus strand of CM038720.1, from coordinate 20,963,750 downwards.
GTTGCCAGACACAGCTATACAACACACTCTTAAAAATGATTCTTCAGGGGTTCTTAAGGTTGTTAAGTGACAGCAGTGGTTCTATATGGAACCATGAACAATTAAAGAACGACAAGAATGCATTCATGCTTCTTTGCATGGCCAAATTGTTCTTCTGTGTGATGGAAACCAGTTATATATGTTCTCTATAGCACTAAAAAGGGTTCCACTATTAAACCCTACAAACCGGATGTAAGTACGACATTTGCAAAGGTGATGGTTTTTAGATTATAGTTTTAATTAAAAATAGTTTTTGTTTTGGTTAAAATACATGTACTGCAATTTCACCATTAATAACATTATATGGAAAACGTAGAAGACACATAAGTTCCCTGGTGGTTTTGCTAGTGAACATATTGGCTGTATTTGTGTAAACATAATGACTCTTGGTTGTCATCACCAACACTGTAAAGAAATTGGAGTGTGTTCACCAAAATGTCACACTAAACCACTCAGAATGGCTTTGTGTACATCTCATTCGCTTAATTGTGCAGCAATTATTAAAATATTGACACGTAAGCCCCCAAAACAGATGACATACTGCTCAAATTATTCATATTCTGAGCTTAAGTTAAGAAAAAAGCTGTACAATTAATGCTGAACCGAAATAACTTAATAATAATTATTAATTTCTATTCATTGATGTTATTTTTGTTTTGTCCTCCACTAATGTGCCCAGTGACTGTGTAAATATCAGCACCTGTCATCCACTGCACCTTAGTCTGATTCAGTATCGCAACAGATCAGACAGACGAGCTGGTAACCGTGCACAGCAGCTTATTCATTCACTTATTAGTCTGTACATTGTTTACAAGACAGTGCGCCCTGATGAAAGGTTGATCATGCAAACCACAGCATCAATGGCGGCTGTTCTGTTGAAGCAGTAGTGCTTCATCATGTCTCCTCAAACACATGAGGGCTTCCCAACACCCCCCCTCACACGTGTTCCCCGGTCTCTCAGCCACTGCAGAGTCCACCAGAGACTGGAGCTGTCCCCTTCTTCTCCAGCTACGTGAGCCTGACAGCCTGGTAGCTCATGCAGGACGCAAACATGGTTTCGTCCAGCCGTTTGTGTGTGGTACAGAATGCGTGGGCGCAGCGTAGTCCAACGATGGGTTTTAGCTGAAACGGCAAGGTGTTGTTATGTCTCCTTGGGCGTGCCAGAACATCACAGGCTAGTAGTTGGAGCAATACAACATTGCAGGAGAGAGTCGAAATAAAAAGGCTTCATCCGACTGAACGTTTCAACGTGGCGCTAATTAAGCGGAAGAGAACGAGGGAGTGTGGTGTCACAAATAACATCATGGCTGTGATTCGGTCGCAGGCCCAAGCCATGTTAATCACAATTGCTTTTATACAGCAGTAAAGTGGGGCTAAAAGTTGTGGCCTTTGGCATTTGAGAGCCGTAAAACTGTCGCAGTATTAGTTTCAGCTCAGCCTTTTCAGTATTCGCCAGAATAAACCAATATTGTTTTGTAAAACATTTGCAGCGCTCTATGTTTGCCAAACTGTACCATGTTTGTTTCTGGCTAATTCCAGTTTGTTTAGTTGCTTGGCCATCATGGTTGCTGACCAAAGAGCTTACTTATAGTCAATCTGAGTTCAGAGTTTGAGGTCAAGCTGTTACACTCCTCTTCAGAGTTTGAAGGCTTTCTCATGAGCTAAACTATAAAGTAATGCTTATTTGTTATCGTTATACAATTATAGTGAAAAACAATTATCAGCATGGGTAGACTTCTCTTAGCGATCAGATTGTTCTCTTTACACACAATGCTGCATAATAACATAGTAATTATTATGTAATAATATGATTTTTGGACGTGTGGTTTTTTGGACTATTTGCTGTATTATGTAATAGAGGCAGTTTAGTAATGTTGTTTTTTCAATAGTGTAGGTCATATTTACTATTATATAGTGACAATTTGTGATGCTGTGGGTGCAGTTAGCGTTAATAATGTAGTAGTAATAATATTATAATAATATTATGAAATAATTCCTGATAGTGGGTGGTTTTATTGAATTGACCAAAGTGTACAGGATATGCACGGGAGAACAGCTGACCACTAAGGGTGCTGCTATTTGACCGCTGGCTGATGTGTGTTTCAAAGCCTAAGTTTTGTAGCCTCCTCCTAGTAAGGCTAACTGCTTTCCATGTTTTGGATGTTTAGATCCGAGGCAGTGCGTCTTTTACAGACCGTGCAGACGTTTACCTACGCTATAGTCCCTATATGCACAGAGTTCACTGCAAGTGTGATAGTATTGCACGCTTCCTCCTGCAATCGAATGAAAGCAAATTCATTTGTAACGTATAGCCAATTCTGTTCTATAGGTTCTTTTTTTTTCTTCCTCCACCCCGCCTCTCTCTCTCTCTTGCTCTCGCTCTCTCGCTCCTCCTGCGTCGCCCTCACCCCTCTTTTGTGGAGGAAAGTGGTTCAATCCGGAGATGGAGGCTGATGATGCTGTGTTGGTGGTGAGCTTGATGCTGGACCACAGACTTGACGACTGTTCCGCCATTGTTGGTGGAATTGCCTGGGTGCGTGCGCACACACGCTCGTTCTCCATCACAAGTCAGCATCGCCGAAGCCCATATGCTCCATTTTGTGATGTTTACATTACCAGCGTGCTGTTTACCGCTGCCGCAGTGTGGCACAGTGTGGTTCTGATCTGGCATGTTGTTGTTTTGATAACTAAACCTCACTGATTGTTTTTTTGGTCATTTTGAAAAATGCCAGTTTTCCTTTACAGTAAAACGCAGTCTGTGGCCCAAATGACTTGGAATGTAATCGCAGCTACATTAATGTTGATTAGAAAATAAAAATATTTCTTTTTCCTCATCATGAAGAGGTTTTATTATCTGTAAGTGATGATGTACACGTCAGTGCTCATTTATGAACGTTCATATATTTAGCAACTGTTCGCATCTTCTAGTCTCGCAACCTCGTCCCGCCGAAATGGGAGGAGATGGCCGACGTGCCGCTCCTTCACCGTAAAGGTCACGAACCTCGGCTTCCACCGTGGCCATCACGTTTCGGGTGGAGGGTCGCAGACGTCCTCGGTTTCATTTGAATTTCAACATGGGGAGCCGTTAGGTTGAGATCCATCAATCATTCCTGCCCTCCTCCACACCAGCGGGCAGCAAGGGACGCCTGAGTCTCGCGGCGTTCTCTTAGAAACGCTGATTTCAGCACCGGCCGCATGTTTTTAATGCTGCTTTGCCGCAAAGCCACAGTAACCAGCAGCCTCCCTGACTGCAGATGTATTTAGACGGCATTGATGCTGAACGCCTGGGCCGCAGTCGTCTTGCGCCGCGCTTTGCCTTAACCTCCGCCCGACTGAGGCTCCGTCGCGCCACTTCGACCGCAGGGCTGTCTCTGTGAACTCTGACCTCTAACCTTTGACCTCTGGTGGCACTCTTACAGGGGACATGAAGCAGCTGCTGGCGTGGATTCGGGGGAACCTGCTGAAGGAGAGACCCGAGCTTTTCGTGCAGGGGGACACTGTGTGAGTATAAACAAACACACTCATGCTATCAGGAAATACACATCGTCAACACTTGCTAACTGATTACAGTACAGCAGAAGTCAGAGACCATTGATTATTTATTTATTCTCCAGGTATCTTATTTTTTAGCATCCAAAAATAAATAAAACAGAAAACACATATTGCACGTAATTATTAGATCTGATATTAAATATAAGATTAGATGACTTAGTATATAGTGTTTTCATTTTGTACCTTTATTACAGCTTCCATTCTTTTCACATGACTTACTTTCAGTTTCTCAAAGAGACACACCTCCAAAGTTCAGTCTTGAATGTGGGTTTAGCATTTTCAGCTTCTCACCATCCAAATAATCCCAAACACACATTCAGGTGACCATTGGTGTTTTGGGTTGTACTTTATTCCCTTTGACTTTCACCTTCATTACACATGTGGATTATTTCATATCATATCTCTTCACATATATGTCCTGAAAAAATCATAACACACTGGGTTTGACTGGAAATGCACACTCTGGCTTGTGCACATTACTTGTACACAGTACCCACATGCGTAGTAAATGTGAGCAGGATGATGCACCAGATTTAGAAACTGTAACCTGAGCAAGTTATGAAGGAAACTCTATCACTTATTACAATAATAGGTCTTTTTACAATTTTAATGTTATGTTTATTAGGGATGCACTGATGTTGGAAATGTTGGCCGGTGCACAATAAATATCTGTATGTATCACATGCATTAGTGTAGTGTTAGTGATTAGTGTAACACTTACTTCTGCAAATGCAGACACTGTGTTATGTTTCTACTGTAACCCTGCAGTGTTTTGTATCCACCATTAAATATCAGATTAAAATGTCTACAAAATGTCTTAAACGTCTGATACCAGTGTTTTATTTAAGATGATAATCTTTTAAAATCATTGTGCATTTCTAATATGTGTATGTTTTTTTTTCTTGATACATTATAATAAGAACCCACAGATGATTTAAACTGTTTTGTAAAAATTTGTGCCTATATTACAGGGTACAATCTCCAGCTATATTTGGTTTATTTTCTACATTGTTTTTGTGGAGTGTTGCTATTTAGTGCTAACATTCGGTTAAGCGCTGAGGAGAGTTGAAGTGTACACCTGGCTAATCTGCACTCTGTACCATCACCTAAACACTGCATTACTGGAGCAACGCAAGAGGTGGGATTCCTCTCTGTGTAGGGTGTTTTTCCCCTTTCCTTCATGGGCTCTCCATGCGTGACGGAGCATCAAATCACCAGACTAGTGACATTTTCAGTAGACAATCCTGAGTTTAACCTCAGCGTTGTACTGAACGAGGTCTAGCTGTACTAAAATGTACACTGTACTGCACTGTACAATCGGTGCATTTATTTAACATGTGTTTGAATTGTCTTTGACTCTGTGGAGCCATTTGCTGTCAATCAAAATTTAAATACATATGCTGGTGCCGGTTTCACCACTGACACTGCACTTTAATCCTAGACTAGACTTAATTCACACCTGTAAGGGGGAAAAACGGTTACAGTATATTATTATTTTTATTTGGCAATATTGTATTAATACATTAACATCATGGACATCACAGACACTATTTTTCTGCATGGGCTGAAAAATGAATGGTTTTTATATGAATATTTTATAAAATATTCAAAAATTCAAATGAGAAGCTGTGATTTTAATTATTGTCTACTTTAAGACTGTTGTCTTATAGATGTATGGTAATGTTATTTTGGATGCATAAGTCGCCCTTAGACCTGTTCTGTTGATTTCTGTCATTTTCTTTAATTTATGTCTTTATTTTACTTTACTCTGTCATTTATTTGTTTACAGATTTACTCCTCTTACAGTGTTGCTATACAAAACATTATAATTTGTTTTTCTTCTTCTGCATATTGGTATTATTATTATTATTATTGTTGTTGTTGTTATTATTTTTATGCTAAGATGTAAAATCAGCACACATATCTTCTAAGATTTTACCTGCAATGTTAATAATAGTGAAATCTAAAATATATGTTTTTGGGGGAAGTATTTTGACATATAAATCCCTGCAAGCACTTCGTCACCCTGCATGTTAATTTTTGATGCAAACGCTTTTTGTGAAACAATCGAAAAACACTGTGTCTCATAAGCATTTCATCTGATCATTTTCTGTAGGGGGAATTTTACCTTATAAAGTGGAGCCTGTGAACAGCCTGTAGATGAGTTAGACCAATCAGAAGCAACCAAACATCCATGTGTAGTGTCCACTACATATAACATTCAAATCTCAGACCAGGGAAAAAAGGTGGATTAGCTGATCCTTCATGGCCTAAAAACAACAAGCCTGCTCTTTCATTTCTAGAAAAATCACACAGGTTAAAACCATCAGATATTTTTCACAAATCACTCCTCCCTAATTCTTCACATCATCTGTTAAATGTGCCGATACAGCATCCCGGACTTCAGGAACTGTAATTTTTAACCACTATCTCACTCCCTATTGACATTTCTTATGCATTGTCAGGGACCAGCTTTATGTCAGTGTTATCAGTATAGACCACATCAGGTAAATGAGTGTGTCTCTCTCTCTCTCTTTCTGTTTTCCCTTACACAGGAGACCTGGTATTCTCGTATTGATCAACGATGCAGACTGGGAGCTAATGGTAAGCAGTGTTTGTGCCTATGTGTCCACATGCCTGTGTGTGTGTGTGTGTGTGTGGTTATACCTCCTCAATCACTCCACTTTCTCGGTTTTAATGGCTTGCTCATTTTTGGTTGGTTGTCGGGTCCTTCTTCTTTCATCTGATGCACATAAAGGTCGTGCTGGGTTGTTCTTTCAGGAAAACATGTATTGGCATCAGCTTGTAATTTAAAGAAACACAATCAATGAGGAAAACGTCAATGTCTCGACAACCGTCAATGACGACTAAAACCCACAAATCAAGCGCTGATTTAAAGCCAAGCGTCCGTTCGGATCGGTCTGCTCATTTACAGCTTGACGTAAATCTGATTTGTAATAGCTTTTAGGCTGACCTCCCCTTTTTCTTTTCTGTCTTGTTTTTGTACAGCCGGTAATAAACATTGAACAAGTGCTTCTCTTTTTAAGGCCTTTTCAAAAGAATATTCAGCTCACACTGTTAAACCTGATATCTGTGTTTGTGTGTGTGTGTGTGTGTGTGTGTGTGTGTGTGTGTGTGTGTGTGTGTGTGTGTGTGCGTGTGTGTATGTGTATATATATACCTGCAAATAACTAGCTTTCCTTTTGTGTGTGCATTCTGCAGGGTGAGCTTGAGTACCAGCTTCAGGACCAGGACAACATAGTGTTCATCTCGACTCTTCATGGAGGTTAACTGACTCTAAAGGATGCTGCACGCACATATCCACACCAACGCTCCACGCCACCCATCCTCCATCCAGCCCAACCAATCCAGCGAGCCGACCTCGACTTGTTTTGATTCATAAGCCAATGAGATGGCCTTTTGCTGGAGAGCGGGACCTCAGATGTAAGCGGCTTGTCCACTAGCCTCTGCGATACCTGCCCTGCTTTAGATGGATGGGGTCAGACTGGGCGCCTTCAGAGGTCATTCTGTCTAGCCAGTGTCCAGATGGATTCTCTAGAGACGTGGCCAGCCAATCAGTCCTATCTAGAACGTCCGAATTATCATTTTTATTAGTTTACGCTCGGACACCCTAATTTGTATGGAGGTTTATTGTTTCGGGGTTTTTCTCCTTTCGTTTTGAATAAATAAATTTGTTTTTTATATATGGGTGTATGTATGTCTTACTGTTAATTCTCTTTTTAGGAGAGTTTGAAAAAAAAAACCTGTTATATGCCGTATTGACTTAAGGTCCATGGAAGAGTCAAATGTAAAGACTTAAATCAAATACAGATCAGTTCACTGTCTTGTAGCTTCGATTTTTGGTTCCAGATTGCGAGTCCTGCTGTCATTTGGTCTCCCGTTTTTTAGGAGAAGGTGGCGAGTTGGAATTTTCAGATTTTTCTTTGCGCTGCTAACTAGCACCCATACCTTGAATTACTAACATGAACGCTTGCTTTCAAAGACCTAGTCTTGTTTTTTTACCTCAATACAATAAAATGTCTTTTAGGGTTTGTTTGGCATGCGTGATCTTCATCTGCACCTCCTACAGAACCCTTTTGGAGATCAGCGTATGGTCCTTTTTGGCAAAGATTGATGTGCTCGTACTTTAAGGCCCATTTCCTCATCCTGGGGTTCACCACCCTCGAATATTCATTAGGGTGGCCGTGCAGGACGGCGATTTGGGGGGGGGGGGGGGTATCCAGGCCCGCATCCCACAAACCTGCCCACAACGGCAAAGCGGAGAAGAATAGCAGCCTAACAATAATACAAATGCTAATGAGAAGAAGGAAAAAACACAGTGTTCAGTGTTTGAGTTGTGGGTTTGTCCATATTGGGGGGGGAGGGGGCCGCGGTGCGGTTTAAACATTGTTCTCTTGCACCGTGACCTGTCCGGAGGTCAAGAGTTAAAATGTGTGGCCAATTTTTAAAGCCACTTCCTCCTCAAAAGTAGGATTAAACCACCTTCATGTGAAAGCGGTAAAAACATTAGGCCGTCTAACATTTTGCCTATTTAAATAGTGAATGCCTTTTTTTTGTCCACCAGTGGTACACCTTCTTCCAAGTGTCGTCTAGCTGTAAATCCAGCTAGAGTGACTTGGTACTGGTTGCTGCCAGATCAGATCATCATGCAGATCTTTTTAACCTTTTCAGAAGTGTTTTAGGTCTAGGCTTATTTCCTGTAGCCTGCTGATTTCTAATATTTGGTCTAGGTATTTCTTGTAGCTGTGGTGAGCTCACGCGCTGCTCTCTTCTGTAACCGGGTTATTCCAGACAACCTGTGAGAGAGCACCTCTATGGTTCGTAATACGGGTAAGACTCCTCAAATCCAGCCTGTGTCCTGCAGTCTGTGTGTTTATTAGTTCGTATGGAAGCATCGGCCACTTGAGACAAAACACACTAACACCTTACAAAATACCTGCTGTCCACATCCAGCCATTTCAGTCTACAGCCTATATTTATAGCCTGCGTAACATTTTTAATCAGTCTGCTACATTTATTCCATTTTTAGTATTTTAGTCTATAGATCAATGATAGCACTTTTACTCTACAGGCTAATATCAGCGTATACTCTATAGGTTACATGAGATTTTATATATCTATATAAATAACACAAACATTAAATCAGTCTATAGGTTTATGTATCACTTGTACCACATTTTATAATGTGCAGACTATATGACATTTATAGCTTTTCTATAGGCAATATTTATTGCACTATATAGTATAGTATTTTAATCTATATTCTACAATTATGGCATTTACGGTGTTCAGTTTACTTATAGAGTGATAATCTATAGGCTACTTTTGTGCTGTATGTTTTTATGTAATAAATGTAATCCTTCATTTATGCATTTATGCATTTCAGTGAATATGCTTTGTGTATAGGTCCTATAGCATATTCATATGCTGGCTATATTTATGCTATTTCATTTCTATAGGCTACATTTGTAGCATTTTAATCTATTTTTTATATATTTATGCCAGTTATAGCATTTGAGTCTATAGGTTTCTTTCTAGCATTTACAGCATTTAAATCTATAGGCTGTCTTTCTGCCACTTTTTCTGCATTTTTGTTTATATGCTTCATATATAGCAATTATAGCATTTTAATCTAGACATTGAATGTTGGCCATTCACAGCATTTCAGTCGATATAGGTTTAATTGATGGGTCCTACAGAATATTGTTATATACGGTATTTATGTAATTTATATCATTTTTATAGGCCACATTCATAACACTCTACATGTGTGCCTTTTGCAGTTTTTCAGTCTGTAGGCTTCATTTATAACACTAAATAATTTTATGTGTGTCATTCGTAGCATTTGCAGTATTTTAATGTATAGGCCACCTTTCTGCCACCTATAGCATTTTAGACTATATGCTTGTATATATATATATATATATATATATATATATATATATATATATATATATATATATATATAGCACATATACAGCATTCTAATCTATGAACTACATTTATTCCACTTGCATTTACTACATAGACTACACATACGTTAGAGCATATTCCGCAGTATAGGACATATATTGCACTTACACATGCACAGCACTTTAATATACACATCAAATGTATGCTATTTACAGCATTTTAGTCTATACGCTTCATAAACGCAATTTATAACATGTAAACTCTATGGATGTTATAATATATCAGCTACATTTATACCATTTTCTTGCATTTCCTAGAATAACTATATTTAGTGAACTATATTTATGACATTTATAGCATTTCAGTCAGTACACACTTAATTTCTAGCCCTTATATCTATTTTTTCTAAAGTGTACGTGTGTGTCTTTTATATGATTTTAGTCTATAGGCTACATTTTTAGTCTGCCGTAGTTACATATGAAATCTTACTAAGTTGAATGGATGTGTGTCTTTTCATTAGCAAGCTTGTAAAAGATTTAATGTTAAACTCCAACAACTGCGTAACTAAGCAAAGGAATAACACTTGAGAACGCAGGCAACGTGTGTTGATGTAACGCAGCAGTGATGGTATGGATGCTCGACTCCTGCAGGCTGAGTACAGGCCTAACTATCCAACCCTGTGTCTGCTAAAGAGAAGCCTAATGAGTGTCTATCCAGTCTGTTTATGATCAGTGGAAGGTGGTTTCTCCATTACAAAGTGAACCAAACAGGTCCGCTTGTGCAGTGGACACATTCAGGGTGCAGTACAGAAATGACATAGGTTTGCCGGAGATGTGGTCTATATAGGACATACGTTTTCCCAGAGCAAAGGCTAAACTATAATTAGCTCTCAGTGCTTCCCAACCTAGTTCTCCCTGCAAACGGCAACCTTGTTCTCTGAGTAATTTCCATTGTCTTATAATAAGCTTTCTTGTGTCTGTCCTTAAATGATATTCTACTCGACATCAACAGTAATATGTGTGAACTGAACAGAAGAGCATGTGTATGTGAAAGCTCGAGAGAAAGAGAAACACAGCCGCAGGGTGATGAGGGTTCTCCAGCTTCTCTGGATGCAGTGAAAGCCTAATTAGGGTACTAATAGATAAAGTGCTGGGCTATATACACAACAACAAGTTTGCATTTTATCCATTAGGTGGTTTTAAGGTATTTAAAATAAACTGGTAGAATAAACAACAACATTATTATTATTTCTGAGTTTAATGTAGTAATAAAGTTGAGCACTGTGTTATATTGAAACATATTTAACTGAAACATAGAAAGCATTTTTTTTATTTATTTAATAGTTTTCTTTACTAAATATAAATCAAGCAGTATTTTTCCTAATCTTACCTGATGTATCCAGATAGATAGATAGATAGATAGATAGATAGATAGATAGATAGATAGATAGATAGATAGATATCATTACAATAATGCAAATTGAATCTAATGGTAAGTTTAAACAGTTACAGTTTATTTCAAAAAGAAAGTATACAGATTACTAAAGTAAAGCATTACTGAAGCAAAAAATATTATAGTTCCTTATTGTAGCATGAAGTTTATAGCATTGCTATAGGTGTATTATTGCAAGGGATACATTGGAATGGCTTTTTAAAGCTAATAAGAGTCATTAATGTTGAGTGATCAAACCAGCCCTAGTATTTTCCATAATGACAAATTATAATCTGAACCATACTTTATATAAATGTATATATCTACAGGCTTAAAAATAAAAAATATTTAAGGCAGGTGAGACGTTGTCTTTGTGGGACTCTATCTCTACATTACATATACATTTTGTATTCTGTTCCCAAGACGATCCTCCATCTTCTTAACTCATGAATTAATGTAGGCTAATCTAGCTTTTTAACTGAAGCCACGTGTTGGGTTTTTCTGATAGGCTAGCTAACAGAGTCCTGCTGCTTAGTTGGCTTTGGGTTTTTTTAGAAAGGCCTACAAATACAGCCAGCAGGGAGAGCCTAGAGCCAGGATGAGGATCTTTAAATTAAGAGTTTGTTTATTAAAGAACAAAAAATAAAAAGCTGAAAAGAACCAGGCTTACTGATTGTGGCCTTACTGCTGCAGTGCACGTGGTGCAGAGTGTGTGCGTCACTAAAAATCTTCCCCCCTCGTGTTGCCCCTTCTGCCCCAAGTGCCCCTCCGGTGAGTCAATACGTCACGAAAACCCCTGGTTTGTGGGGCAGTTAGCAAGTTATGGATTAGATCATCTTATACCTATCAGACCTCTGTACTCTGAGGTGCAGCATGAAATAAAACACGTTAACTTGCAGGTGGCAGGCCTCTCTTTCAAACCTGAGCTTGTATTCCTGTCTTTGCGGGAGTGATTATACAGAACTAAGCCAACCGCAAACGTAGCCTCAGGAAAAGGAACAGCCTGTTTGGGATCTTATGTTTTTTCTATTAAAAGCGCGAGTTTTTGTGAACAAGGAACAGTCAAATGTTTCCACACTGTTTACCCAGAGTCTGAGGACTTTAGGTCCTCATTAAGAACTAAATACACACGGAAGCCTAACCTTAGTAATTGTGGGGTTTTTTAATGATTAAAAGGTAATTCAACGAAAATTTGAAACGAGATTGCATATAAAAAATATAAACAGCAACAGTCCAGCCCATATCATCATACAAGATGAGACAAAAGAGAAAGAAAAAGAAAAGGCCTGAGCCCTTCCACTCTCCTTCACTCTCTGATTCAGTGTCACACTGTGCAGCGTTTAGGAAAGTGAATGGCTTCTGCTCGATGGAGTTTCCCCAACAGGATTACAATAAATCAGCGATTACATTTTCACAATGTTTGATTTGCGGGTTTTGGCTCTCGTTGAAATGCACAATGTGACAAAACAGAAGAGAAATGGAAATGATTTTTTACCAGTACTTAAATTTTATTTTAATATTCGGCGTTTTGAAACAGAAAATGTTGAAACAAAAAATGCACATCGTCAAATAAATTAAAAATATAAATTTTACATTTCGCACATCTTACCTTCAGAAAGCATTTAGAGCAAACACACAGTCATTTTTAGGGGAGGATGTAAAGATGAAGGAAAGGCCTGTTTTCCCCCCTCAGAGCGAAGATGGGGTTGAATCTCCAGCAACAGATGTCCAGGCACAATTCTTGGGTTGCATTTACATTTTACAAGAATTGCGTTTGGACAATCAATCTCTGGGACTCTCGAAAACGACATTTCCTACAAAAGAAAAAAAGAAAAAGAACAATTCATACAACACACACACACACCACTCTCGCACACACACACACACACACACACACACACACACACACACACCACACACACTCAGAAAGTTCTGTCAATTACATCCGTCTGAAAATGAAATGGAAAAAATCCAGAATGTACTTACGCGAATTTAAGCCTATAATATGAAGATTTTTTTTCTTTTTCTTTTTTTGATTGTTTGATTGTTTGTTTGTTTTCGGAAATACAGTAAACAATTTCACTTCTATATTCACTCCTATCAACACATTTGTCCCACGTTCTCCATCACCTCCTCCTCTTCACTCTTATTTCTGAAAAAAAGTTCGTTGCAGTTCTCATCGAGAAAAAAATACAAAAAAAAATAAAAAAAAAGGTTGAAAAATCCTGTGGAAAAGCAAAACTGGAGATCAAAAAAGGTATAGTCCAAAAAAGTTGGTCCACTAAGAAACAAACATGCTTCACTTTTTTACTACATGAATTTTAAGCTAATAAAAACAACAATAAACAAAAACGTTCTATTATTTTAATCAGTATTATTAAGCACTATCACAAAACTCGGTCTGAGTTTAACCACAGACTGCCTTTTCTCTTCCTCTTTTGCTCCCTTACTTTTCTTTCTTTTCTTTAAGCTCTGTGATTTCAAACTACACCGTTTCTGTTATGTCCTGTTTGCCATCATTAAAACATAAATAAAAAACAAGAAACAAACAAAAACAAACAAGCCAAACCCAGCGCTTAGTCTCTCTCTCCCTCTCTCAGTCTCTCTCTCCCTCTAAAGTGCAGAGGGGCATCATTTCAGCTCGTGACGCCTCGCCATTTCTGCACCTGTAAGCGCGCGCGGGCACTTCCACCGCGAGCCTAGGGGCAGAAAGAGAAGGCGGAATAGCCTCTCCTCCTCATCTGCTCCTTCTTCTCCTTCCTTTCCGTTTGTATTTTCCAGCTCGTCTCCGTGTGTCGCGTGCGCTGTGTGATGCTCCTTCTTCTCAAGGAGCGCGGGAGCGTTTGCAGTGCCGCGCGCGCTGCTGCCGCTTCTGCTTCTGCTGCTCTCCGCGTCCGTGCGCCGTGTGCACGCGCCGCCGTATAGACACCCCCCTCCCTTCTCCTCCTCCTCCTCCTCCTCCTCTTTCTTTACACCCCCCACCCCTCCCACCCTCTCCTTCACACGCGCACTCCTCCCTCCGTCCTCCGGTGCCTCGCACGCGGAGAAAACGGCACTGCTGCTGCAGGGCTGCTGTTTTTGCCCTTTTTTTCTGCCCCCTCCCCTCCTCCACCCCAACCCCGGGGCAAATGCCCCGATGGGACGGTTCTCGTGCGATGATGGCATCGGCACCGTTTCTCGCGAGGCGTTTTGTGCCCCCCACCCCCCTACCCCAAACAATGCTTGTGGATAGAGAGAGACAGACAGTGAGTGGAGAGAGAGAGAGAGTATGTGTGTGATAAATGTCCATTGTGCCGTGAGATGTGCTGAAATCTACCCCCCCCCCCAACACACACACACACACACACACACACACACACACACACACACACCATCCCGGTTGCGCTCGCCAGCAGCAGCAGCAGCCCCTTAAAGACACACCGCCCTGCTCGCGAGCCCCAGCAGCAAACTCACAGTGACTCACCGTCCACGCGCTCCGCTCGGTGACCGGCACCACTTACAGCTTAAAGCCGGGAGCGCAGAGAGGGGGGATCTCACAGACACACACACACACACACATACACACTTACATCACACACACACACTCACATACACACACACACACTTACATCACATACACACACTCACACATACACACACACACACACACACAGCACCAGCTCAAATTCCACATTTCACACAAACAACAGCAAGAAGTTTCACTGTGGTGTAAACTGTTATTATTATTATTATTATTGTTGTTGTTGTGTATCTCTAGAGTTGTTATGTGTTTTATGGTTGTTTCTGGTTTATTTTGACTATTATTATTACTAGCAACCGTTATTAGTACACTTGTAAATCGTTTCTAAAGTTAATGTTCTATATAGAACTATAAATACTTAGGAACCATTTAAACGCGTGAATTGTTTTTTTCTTTAAATAAGAAACTAGTTATATGTAGTTCTTAAAAAATCACTATAGCACACAAACGAAATTGACTATTGAGCCAGAGAACCCTTATGTCTCCTTTTAAGAGTGTATAATAATAATAATAATAATAATAATAATAATAATAATAATAATAATAATAATAATAATAATAATAATAATAATGATAAAAAGAAGAAAAGAAAGAATGTTTTGTTGGTTTAGTTTTTCTGTTCCAGTTGTTGTTATTATAATTAGTTATTATAGTGAGTTCTTAAAAACAATACATTTGTATTATTATTGTTGTTGTTGTTGGTGTTGTTGTTGTTGTTATTGGTACACTCTAAAAACTCTTCTTTACATTAGTAACTTTTAGAACCAGGAAATTTGGAACCATGAACACTCAAAGACCATTTGATTGCATAAGTGGTTCTCTGCGTGGTCCTTCTCTAAAACGGAAAAACAGTTATATGTTTTTAAAAAATAGAACAAATAGTTGTATCTGAACTCCAAACGAATTCTACTACTAAGTAATAATAATAATAATAATAATAATAATAATAATAATAATAATAACAGACTTTTAAAACTATCCTTTATTAAAGTTGTATATAAGTTGTATATAAGACCATATACATTCAACGAACGCATATGCATTAATGCACCAGTGGGTCTTTTATTTTTTTTGTTCTTTTAAGCACCCAAATGAATGACACTGAAAAGAAGAAGAAAATAAATAAATAAATAAATAAAAGACGTAGTATTGTTATTTATTTAGGCTTGTTGCTCTTGTTCTTGTTGTTGCTGTATTAGTCAGTGGTTCTTCTCATATAATAATTATTAGTAGTAATATTAGTATTGGTGGTAGTAAATAATGAGAACTGTCTTTGCTGTTGGAAATATTATAAGAATTGTTAATGTTGTTGTTGTTAGTCTATTATTATGATTGCTGCTGTTGCTCCTTTCATTATTGCTGTTGTTGTTGTTACTTTTGTTATTTTTATCATTTGCCTATTATTTGTACTGGCAGTAATATTAATAGTATTTAATGACAGACTTTGATCATCTTGTTGTTTTCTTTTTGTGCTCATAGTAATGAAATCTGTATGAGTAAACAGGTAATAACCCGGCAGTGTGGAGAATCCGTGCACAGGATACAGCGCTCGTTCTAACACACTGGCTTCCCCTGAATCTCGAAGCTGCTCTGTTACAGTCTGTTTTTAAAATGTTGATATTTAATATACAATATTATAAATGTAAAAAGCCTAAATAAGCCTTTTAAGTATTAAAACCCAAATATGTAATAAAATATCAACGCCTGTCCCTCTCTCCTCTCTCTTTGATGAATCTGTACTAAAAAGCTGAAATAAATCCAAACTTAAACGAACGCAGCTCCTTTTCTCTTAATGCAGAATCACTTCTCGCTCCTGTCCTAATAAATCATTGCTCGAAGCCACGCCCGCTGGAGCCACGGGTCACGCCCCTCTCTCCGTCTTAAAGGCGCCTGCAGCAGTTATACTTCAGTTCTTATATCTTACACCCTGTACAAGTCTGACTCACTCTCAGTCCATCAGATCTTCTTCTGATATGCTTTTCATTCAGTCACTGCAGGATCTCCTACATCTTTCATCTTCACGACTCCACTCTTTAATGCTGTTTGTAAACTTCTCCTTCGACCTCATGTCAACCCTGCACTGTCCAGAGCAGCTTGGGCTCTCCTTTAGAGACTTGCTTCCTATACATATTCCTTCCTCATGCATTTAGAGGGGTTCCTCTCAGTGGTTCTTCCTCATGATCTTAAAGAGTCTTTCCTTTTTCATCTTGGTTCCTTTCTGTGGTTCTTCCGTGGTTTTTATAGGGTTTCTCCTCAGTGTTTTCTCATCCTGCTCTTAAGAGGTGTATTTTAGAGTTGTGGGTTCTTCATTGGTTCTTCCTCATGCTCGTATGGAGTTTGGAGTTGAATTTTCGTTCCTCTATATATGTCTTCCTCCTGTCTTTAGAGAGCTTTACCACTTGGTTCCTGTCGGTAGTTTTCTCTTATCTTTTATCAAGTTTGAGTTTCCTTTTAGTGTTTCTTTCTCACATTAGCAAGTTTAGAATTTTGGTTCTTCTCAGATGTTCTTCCTTTTGCTTTTAGAGAGTTTTTCCATCTCTTTAGTCTTATTTCCTCAAAATATTTCTTATTCATGCTTTTGGTGAGCCTCTTGGGGGTTCCTCCTTAATTTTATGGAGTTTCTTCTTTTGAGTTTGGTTCTTCTAAATGTTTCATCCTAATGACCTCACACCCTCTCATTTGGTGCTCATTAGTGAGCTGGATTCACAAATTACAGTGTTAAGTCTTTGTAAGAATGTATTAGTAATAATGTGATTATGCTGTTATTATACTGACTTATAATAATAATAATAATAATAATAATAATAATATAATGAAGGTACTCTCTCAACACTTATTTAGTAAAGTAAGTTGTTGTATGTAACACCATGAACACTCAACGAATACATAATGTATATATGCACAACTGATTTATTGCATGTTATTTAAAGAACCTCATCAAACAGGTTCTTCAGCGCACCAAAACAAATTACACCGTTTGTAGATTTTTGCCACTTATTAAGATTATGAAAGTTCTAATTATAGAAGTACAAAATAATAATGATACTAACAAAAAGTAAAAACAATAATTACATGTATTTACAATAACACGATTCACATTTCTAAAACACCACTTTGAAAAAAAAGAGGATTTTAAGAAGCTTGATAAAAACCAAAGGAAAAAAGAAGTAAAAGTTAGCCCTTCTCGCACCCTTTGTGCTGGGTTCTCCTGAATCTCTCCTTCATTTACGCCCCCCCCCCTCTCTTTTTTGTCATGTGCCCTTTCACAAGAGTCTCAAGAGCGGGAATCTTCAGAAGATTACCCACAATTACCCACCACTGCTCACTTTGGTGGAGTCTCAATAGTTCAGCTGTTGAGCCTTGACCGCCTAATTACATTAGTTTGAATGTATCAGGGTTTATTTTACCTAAAAGAATGCAAATCGTGACCATGCTCAAATAGAAGAGCTGATGCTTTAGTAAAATAATAGCTAAATGCCAACTTTAGTAATAGGATAATGGGTCCCAAAACTCTCAGTACATCCAGCATCTATAAGCACATAAGCTGAAAATGCTTCAGTTCTGTTTTCGGATCCTTTTTGACCACAATAACTTCAATGAAAGTTGTTACTAGAAGAAATATATACAATATACTACACTGCTTTTCAGTGACTGCTCCTCTATGCTTAATGCGATTAAGATTTTCTGATTCATCAACATGATGTCATTTGTGACAGAAAGTGAGTTTATTTCTGATATTAAAGTTGTGTTGGCACAGTCGTAAGGATAAAACCTATAGTAAGGAAAAAAGACACATTTTAACTCACTCTACTCAAGACTAGGCTAAAATCCCCACTGGGAAGGATCTTGTCAAGTCATGCACACAGAGCCAGTGGTGGACAGGCACTCACCGGCGCTCTCCGCTTTTCCCCCCATTCAGGGATAAATGTTTAACCCAGGAGCTGAAAGGAGCAATGGGGGACAGGAGGCCGGATCCATGGGGTAGGCAATCAAACGGCCCCTCTGAGGATCCGGAGGGGGGTAAAGACACAATAGATGAGGAGATCCTGCCATAAGCCTCCTCTAGAGAAAGGCAGCTCAAGCTGACCTGCAGGTACTGTAGAGAAAGTGAGTGGAGCAATTGCAGTCTGTGTAAATTGTAAACTATCGCTTCATAAGATGTTTGGATTAGCCTTAACATTAGAACCACCTCCTTGTTTCTTGTTTTATCAGCTGCACTTAACGTATGGGAGCACTTTGTAGTTCTACAATTACAGACTGTAGTTCATCTGTCTATCTGTATACGTGTGGTGGATCATATTCAGCACCACAGTGACACACTAAGGTGGTAATGGTGTGTTAGTTTTTAAACACTGTGTCCACTCACTGTTCACTCTGTGAGATACTCTACCTTGATGGTCCATCTTGTAAATGTAAAATCAGAGCTCACCTGCAGCTGTACACTTTCTGTTGGTCATCCTTTAGTTCGTCATCAGTGGTCACAGGATGCTGCCCACAGGACACTGTTGTCTGGATAGTTTTGGTTGGTGAACTATTCTCAGTCCAGCAGTAACAGTGAGGTGTTCAAAATCTACAGCAGCACTATCTCTGACTTTGGAGCTTTAGCATTTTATTTTAGATTAAAACAAAAACAGAATAATTGAGCTGTTACTTGTTACAGTATTAATACTTTTATTTGAGTATAGATTTAGGCTACTCTACCACAGACCATGGCTGAAAGTGTGCATATAATTCAATACTTAAATAAAAATGTTTAACATATTCTGTGTGAGGTTATCATTTCTTTTGTCAAAAGTAAACCATGTGTAGATACTGTGGATGCATATAAAATAATAACAATATGATTGTTGCCTTATGGAAACAATAGAACTTTCATCTACAATGCACACAACGGGAGTGAATGAACACACTGCTCTAGGCCACACTGGACCCTTGCAGCAAAATTTAGCTACCGAAGCTATTCGGATATTAGTTCTGTGTTCTGTTTTCTTTTTTTAATATTTTTTTACACTTCAAATTCGTGTTCTCATCAATATAGTCCCACGTGTCTGTATACTTCAAATATTTCTGCATAAATACTTTTTATGCATATTTTATTTCCACACCTGGATGATCAACGTGGTGGCACAGCATGCAATGTATGCATCCCATCATGGTCACATACTGTTATCCTATGCAACATTCAAATATTAATACATAATTCATCGTTTAGTACAATGAAGGGCAGTTTTGTGGTAACGGTGTCAATGTTAACCATCAGCTGGCTGCATTATCCTGCGTGATGGGTTTGCTCTTTGCTGTGGTGGCTTCTGAGACCCAGCAGATCTGTATCAAATCATTAATTTAATCAGCCCCGGGTGGGGGAAGGGGAGCGGGGGGTAGGTTTGGGTGGGGGAAGCACTGTGAAAGCTGAAGTGTTTGTAATTTGTATAGAGATCTGTGAAAAGTGGGATTGTCATATCTAAGTTATGTTTGGCTAAACAGACTCAATACGGCTTTCGATAAAACAATACTCCTCTCCCTGAGATTATCCACACTTTATTTTTCATTTCTTGCCCGTCGGCTTTGTTCCATCAAAACGGCATCATATATTTTCTTCCCATAAGTGCAATCTATAAATAGTATGGAGTATCTGCCTCGGTTGGATGTATAATAAGAAAAGCTGCAGAAAGCTACGGCCTCAGGAAATCTTTCTCATTGATCCGTCTCATCGTATCCATGACTTCAGGAGAGAATCCGTTACCGCAATAGTTTTTTAATAGTTCTGTAGTGGGAACTGCCGTCTGAACACTTCAAGGTATCAGGCTTGAGATATGGTTTGTTGATCATGCAGCGCGTGAACGTATGAAGTTGTCCTCCAGCCCCTCGGAATGCGTACCTTCACATATCATGGAGCTTGCTGTGTGATATAATTGCCGCTCTCGTGCCTAAATGACATCCAACTAATAAAAGCAACAGTGCAGTGGAACTCTCAGCAAAGCGCCAGACAAAGACTGCATATACAGTCTCATCACCATGCAAACCATTCACCCCTCTTAAACCGAACGCTGAGAGACTCTCATTTGCTGTTTGGTTGTAAAGCTCAATTGTGACTCATGCACAAATGGCACCATTTGTTTTATAAATGTTGAATTAGACCATTCATACGACCCTCGTGTGTGTGCTGGGAGGACAGTCTGATACATTGGGATGTTGAATATTTGATAATGTCATTAAAACATGACATGAAGTGTGTGGCCGCAAAATGCGGTGTCTCATTTGTCCCCCTTATTCTTATTCTCTTATACGCAGCCTTACGCTGACTCATGAACTCGTAGCTTCCAATGGTAGGGCACATTTCATGGCAAACCAGATTTCGCCTTGCTTTTTATTAAATAAAAGAGTTATTATTCACTGCCCAGTTCATATATGAAAGCTGAGCCGCAAAAACAGCTCATTTTGCATTGAGTGTTTTGTGATGTCACAAAAAATCATTTAGCTACAACAAAAGTTGAAACCTACAACAAAAGAAAAACCTAATGCAACAATGTGCAAATCATTAAAACATTATATGCATTTTAAACCAGTACAAAGACAGCATATCAAATGTTTTGACAATGTTTTGTTTTTTTGTTTTTTTTAATATATGCCACTTTTTACGGCAATAACGTTGGGATATGATTACAATCAATCAGTAACAACACTGGGTATAAAAGAGTGTCTCAGTGAGTCTTTAAGAGATAAAGACTGGAAGGAATCACCACTTCATGAAAGACTACATGAGCAAATAGTGCAACAATTTATTAATGTTTCTCACCATAAAATAACATCTACTCCACATAATATCAATAAACAATTCAGAGATTCCCAAGAAATCTCTGTATGCAAAGGACAAAACACAAAACCAGTACTGGATTTTCGTGATCTTCCAGCCCTCAGATAGCACTGCATAACAAACAGACATGACTCTGAAATCACTGTATGGACTCAGGAACACTTCCCAACACCATTAACACTGTTTATCTCTGCTCCACAAACACCAGTTAAACCTCTACTATGCAAAAACAAAAACCAATATAAACAGATCCAGAAACACCACCACCTTCTCTGCACCAGGACTGAGGTGAAGTGGAAAAGTGTCCTGTGGTCCAGCCAACCAAAGTCTGATATTCATTTAGAAATCATGGATTTCCAGGCTAACGAGGAGAGCGACTGTCCAGCTTGTTATTAGTGCACAGTTCAAAAGCCAACGTCTGTAATGGTTGTGAGAGGGGGGGCATTAATGCACATGGCATGAGTGACTTGCACATCTGTGAAGCTCCATTAATGCTGAACGGGTTCTGGAGCAACACATGCTGCATCCAGACAACGCCGTTTTCAGGGAACAAACAAAAAACAGAATGATGGAGACCCCAAGCTGTTGAGCATCTCGAGTGAGAATAGAAAACATTTCAGTAGTTTAGAGCTACAGCAAACGTGTTCTCAGTTCCCCATCGCTTACAGAGTGCTGTTAAAGGAAGAGCTGATGAACACAGTGCTGAACCGCTCAACTTTTTCAAATGCGTATCTGGCACCAAACTCAAAAGCGGCATATTATTTTTAAAAAACAATACAATTTATCACCTTCAGCATTTAAAATGTTGGGTTTGCACTATTTATTTACCTACTTAATATAGGGTTTAAATAATTTGCACATCATTGCATTCTGTTTTATTCACATTGCTTTTGAATTGCGGTTCAACAGAATAATTGTAAAAAAACAGTCTAATGAAACTGGCCTGGACAAAAAAGATGGTACCCTTAACTTTGCACAAACTTTTGAGACAATCACTGCAATCAAGAGATTTCTGTAACTCTCACTGAGATTTCTGCTCCTGTCCACAGGTATTTTGGCCCACTCCTCGTGAGCAAACTGCTCCAGCTGTCTTAGGTTTGAAGGGTGCTTCTCCAGACTGCATGTTTCAGCTCCTTCCACAGGAGTTTAATAGGATTTAGATCAGACGTCACTTCAGAATAGTCCAATGCTTTGCTCTTAGCCATTCTTGGATGTTTTTATGTGTGTGTTTTGGGTCATTATCCTGTTAGAGGACCAATGACCTGCGTCTGAGACCCAGCTTTCTGACACTGGGCAGCACATTTTGCTCCAGAATGCTTTGTTAGTCTTGAGATTTTATTGTACCCTGTACAGATTTAAGACGTTCTGTTCCAGATGCAGCAAAGAAGCCTAAAACATAACTGAGTCTCTTTCATGTTTACTGTAGGTACAATGTTCTTTTCTTCATATGCTTCATTTTTGCGTTTGTGAGCATAAAGCTGATGTGACTTGCCAAAAAGCTCCAGTTTTGTCTCATCCGTCCAAAGGACATTCTCCTAGAAGCTTTGTGGCTTGTCAATATGCATTTTGGCAAATTACAGTCCTGCTTTTTTATGATTTGCTTGAAACAGTGTTTCCCTCCTCAGTCGTCTTCCATTAAGTCCATTTTGGCTAAAACAGTGACGAATGGTATGATCTGACACTTATGTACCTTGACCTTGTAGTTCACCTTTAAGTTGCTCTGGGCTCTTTGGTTACCTTTCGTATTATCCATCACTTAAATTTGTCATCAGTTTTTCTCTTGTGACCACGTCCAGGGAGGTTGGCTACAGTCCTGTAGACCTCAAACCTCTGAATAATATGTGACAGCACAAACAGCACAGTGACTACTTTTCACCCTTTTAATAGGAAGACACACAAGATCACACCTGTGATGCAATTACAGGACACACCTTAGTTTCAAATGTCCCCTTGGTCAAATTACTTTCAGTCTTTTCTAGGAGTACTGTCATTTTGTGCAGGCCAGTTTCATAAGCTTATTTATTTAAATTATTCTGTTGAACTACAATGTCTGATTTTTATTAGTTGATTTTCAGTACATTTTTATTATTACTTTCATCAGTTTCAAGTTGTTTCAGTGATCATTGTGGGGTTTTTTTCAGTTATTTCTTTTCTGTTCTTTCTTTAAAGAAAGGGTACCAACATTTTGTCCGTGTGTTAAAATCAAAGTGAACTTTATTGTCATACAGATTGCACAGCAAGAAGTGCACTTCTGGATAAAATTGCGTTTCTTCAGGCTCCACCATATGTATAAACATACATATATACACCATGTGTGTATAATAATAACAACAGAAGAAACTCCATTAAGGTAAACAATCAAGCTGACCTGAGTAGAATCCTGCGCAATGATATAGTCCTAAAACAGAGGATCTAGGAGAGCAAGCCTTCCTTGTGAAGATAATTAGCTCTGATTAGCTCTCAACAGTTCATTATTAGAGCAATACAATAATGACTGGCTCTAATCTTCACAGATTTGTCAAAAAATCTACACAATTAAATGGCAAAGATGTAAACAAAGTCATTCCGAGTGGTTTAGTGTGAAATGCTTTGTTCCAGAGAAGCCCAAATTGTTCACCTCCGAAAGTTTGAGCCAGAACAGACAAAGCGCACTAGTTTGTTTAGAGTATTTTGGTGATTATGCCAATTCAGTAAACAACAGTGTTAGCTTCCAATAGCAATAGTTAGCAGTGGTCCAAGCAATAGGGGGCAACATATCATCAGAAAGTTGTGGTGTCCAACCCATCATAACAATTCCAAGAGCATCTCCAGTGATGGAAAGCAGCATAAATCTTAACTCTTGTTCTGCTTCTAGTTGTTTCACTTCTTTTTTTTGCTGCTGAACATGGTTTCTTGCCAAGATCGAATGGAGGCAGCGTCTCGCAATAAATTTACTGTACCTTTCATTAGCTACCTGTTCTTAAATAATCTAACCCAGAGGTGTCCAATCTTATCCACAAAGGACCGGTGTGGCTGCAGATTTTAATTCCAACAAAGCAGGAATACAGCTGATCAGCAGTTGGAAGACTGAGATGAACTGATTAAACAAACACAATCAGGTGTGCTCCAGCCGGTTTGGAGTGAAAACCTGAAGCCACACTGGCCCTTTGTGGATAAGATTGGACACCCCTGATCTAACCAGTAGCAGCACCTTCAACATCATTGACAAGATGTTATTATATGCCACCAGGGCAGCAGCGTTACTTCTTTATCCTCTCACGTTGAACTGAGTTCACTTCACGCTACAGTCTGTGCCGTGCATCTCATTGGAAGTAATACATCTGTGAAAGTGTGAAAGTACCTGCATTCCTAGGTGAGTCTGTCTGGCGAGGAATCCATCTGTGACTAGTTTTGCAAATCATAGAAAGAGCAGAGCGTTTCTTTACATTCTGCATCCCGTCCCATCCCATCTTTCAGTAGACTGTCTAAAGAAACAAGAAACTCTTATTTTGCCTCATTTTGGGGAAGCAAAAGTCCAGCAGGTTAAATTCTCTCCACTCAGTCCATGTAGCTAAACACTAACAGTGTGAGCAAAGGCCCTGAACACCACAAATATGAAAGAGATGCTGTATTTCTAGATTAAAGTAATATACTTAACTGCTTACCAAGCTAAATAAACCAAGCAAACCTCACTGATAACAATTTTCAGGATGGAAACTTAAACATTTAGAATCAGAAATATGAGTATATCCGTCCCACGGATCAGTCCTGTGTTCACTCTCCGGATCAGTAATACTCTCTTTTTATTGGTTGCTTTGTACAAAGTGACACATGACTAGTGGATCTTCTCAACTGAAGTTGAACGTGTTTAAACTTCATGGAGTGGAAACTCTGGTGAGTCTGTTTAGTTAAATTATTGGTGTATTTAGGTACATGCAGTAGGCGCCGCCATTGTTTACAACACAAGTGGAAGCCATTTATTGCTATTATTTACATTCCTGCATTAATGAATGTAGAAGTGTGAGGATGGTCTATATACTAGGCAGCCAGTCACAACACAGCTCATTTACATATATCAGTCTTAAAAGGCACAGTAACAAAAACAGCCTGTGTAATTCTGAGGGATGAAGACAGGGTGAACAATGGACATTAAGCAGTTTTGGTACATAGACCCACCAAAACATCACAGGTAGACCTTATGTAGGGGAAACATCTACAACACAACAATTAGAATAAGCACCTTAAAACATAGAGAGGAAGTAATGATTGTGATAAGGGAAGCTGACCCCTAGATAGGTGAGCTCATTTGACAAATATGGGCCTGGAGCTTATATGTGTCAGACTGTCCAGTGCAAAAGTGCTGATCCAGGATCAGTTTTTTGTTTTTTAATATTCCAACTACAGTCAGTCAGCTGGGAGCTGATCCTGAATCAGCACTCACACTCTGAGGACTCCATAGCTAGCAGCCCGGGAAGCCTCCAGCACTTCCTGGCTCTCTAGCCCACTTTCTCCCGTCATCCCCTCCACAGAGGGAGGAAGAAAAAAAAGCACAGGAATTCTTTCACCGTGGCTGGCCGGTTGCCAGGCAACTAGGACAGCGAGAGAAGCAGCGGTGACTTAGGTTAAAGAGTCTTTGGGGAGATATCCGCACAGTCCCTATCATAGGTCTTCATAGAGCTGGTCTTCAGGCGCCAGCCGCTACTGCTGATCTCAGGTTAAAACAAAACGTGACAGAGAACAACAGCCAGGCTCTTTACCTGCTGCAGGCTCACCGTGAGGGGCTTTCTCCACGTGGACCCCCCACAACAGCTGTGAACCTGATATCTACAGGCCTGCTAGATGTTTAATAATAAAAAATAGTAAGTTGTTTGCAGCTGAATCTCTTCTGTTTATGATGTCACACTGAACTCTCTATGATGTAATCATGACAGGTCAACACCAACAAAGGTAAAATTGTAGAACTGCCTACAGGATTCTAGAATTCTTCTCTTAAACTTCTCCTAAAAAAATCAGAGTTGGTAGCGATGTATCGGTTAACAGCACGTCCTGCTCAAAAAAAAGAGTGTTCTTGTGATAAAGTATTAAAGTACTCAGATAGTATGTTCCACAGAGTATAGTTGGGCAAGCTTGGTGCTCTCAACATTCTTATTGACAGCTAACCTGTCTGCTATTAAAGCTGTTCAAGTTCAAACTTGCCATCAAATACAATATTTTTATATAGGTCTTTATGTACTTAATGTTTTTCTAAATGACTCATGAGAACCGTGAAGGTCTGTTCTAGTTCTGATTTTCTACCTGCTTGAAGATAACCAATTACACAACTGTTATGAAAACAGCAATCAAATTGTCTGTTTGGTAATTTTATACCATTCGAAAGCATCTCATGTGGTTTATTAGCTACCTTGTTTGCTAGCCAGAGGCACTGGCCATTTTATGTCAAGATCCGGGGGTCTGCCCAGTTCATTCTTTTGGAATATCATCCCCAAAAATTTTACCTGTAAAATGTAGCAGGTGCTACATAAGGATTAGCACACCAGTGAGTCAGTGAGTCAGCAATGTTGACTTAGTATGTTCTTTAACACAAAATGACAACTCAAGGGTCCTAAATTTTACTGGAAAAGCCCTCATGTGCCTAGGCTCAGACCTAGGATCAATCGTGATGTTATCAAAACATTATACAAATTCTTACTTAAACATACTACATTTATGAATGATAATCTTTTTCAATAACATTGGAAAGCCAGATTAGCTAACAACAGTGACAGCATTTTGTGTACTGTACATCCAGACTAATGACTTTCTGTTCCCAGAGCAAAACCCAAAAAGTGGTATAATGTAAACAAGTCGATATGAAATCAAAACATTCATGTATCTTTTACCTTTTTCTCCTCATCCTCTCTTGTTTAAGACAGGACTAATTTCGCCCTCATTACACATTCTTACTGGACAACATACTGGTAATGACCAAAGAGTTGCCTTGGTGGGGCCCTAAGCAGTTACTTATGTCGCTTAATAGGTAGAGCCTGCTGTGTTGGCCTAATGATGCTGTTATTAAATTCCACCTACATGTCTCCTCCCACATGTTCTGCTAATATGCAAACAGTTTATCTATCCATTTATTGTATGTATTAAAGTGCTATTATTCAGGAAATCTCTTCTTGTCTAAAACTAAAAGAGAAACTATGCTGTAAATATGAAAGATTACACAGCTTTGTATCTTGGTACTCTTGTGAGGGTCCTGATAATCATTGTTTCACTGAGGCTTGCAGCCTGACCTGAGCCTCACAGGCCCCACAAAATATCAAGTAAACATTTTCACATACAACATTATGTTCAGGACTGGTTTAAAAATAAAAAGGGATATAACCTCAGACTAGGTGATGACCCTGTTTCTGGTTTAGCTTAAGTGGTTGACATGAAACATGAAAGCATGCTAAAATGTCTACAGTTCTACAGTTATGTATAGAATTATGTATAGGATTACAAAATATTTTAAAATGTTTTGTGTACTGGTAAGTATGGCCTGTCTGCCAAAGCCGTAAATCCAGAATAGAGCTGGTCCTAGAAGACTGAAACAGCACAGTTTAGTCTTTTTGTCGCCCCTAACACACTGACTCAAGTCATCAAGGGCCTAATTAGCTGAATTAGGCTATTAATCAGGGGACATTCCAGGGAATGTTTTAATTTCTTCTTCGTGTTATGGTCCTCAAGGGCTGAAAATATCCACCTTTGCTTGAGAGGGCTTTTATTTTGACATGCAAGCCTCTGAAGCCAAACAGGATATGAATTTACTTCTAAGGCACAAACCTAAAGCTTGATTTGGACTTTATCGTTAATATGCATTGAACATTTTCCTGAGATTTGGTCCAAATCATAGAATCTGATCAGTAAAGAAAAATGAAATATGAGATCTTCAGAGTCTCACTTTCAGAGTCTCACATCCACAAACACAAAATACAAAAGGAAAAAAAAACATCCCAGAGATGCTCCTGTGCTATAACGAGAAACAAGGTCTTTGCACATGTGCGGGTGATCTCAGTGTAATACGGAGTTTTATTTATGGCGTCACAATTTTTATGATGTCACAAAGGCAGGGATCTCAAAGAGCTCCCTAGTTGTAGAATGCTGCACAACAAAATGCTTCTAAAATACTCCATCTCAATACTCAGGTCTAATAACTGTATAAATCCTGGCCGTGTGAATATTCTTAAACTGCCACCTGGGGCACGTTCATTCTCAACAGAAGAGTGTCTGTGTTTAATCTGTGCCCACAGTGTAAAGAAAAAAAAGAAAGGGGTCACTATTCGACCTAAACAGTATTTTCTGTGTAAGTGTTCATGCAACGTATTTAGTCAGACACAGGAAGTTGCCCTTCTGTGCTAATATCTGTGAAGGTTTTCACAGAATAAAGGAACAGCCGGCTTGATTTTGTGTTGCACACGTTGCACAGTCTTTAGAATCCATTCTATTGACCAAACAGCAAGACTTACAACACTTGTATAAGTTTACTGGGGCTATTCCATCTAAGTGCTTTGGTCAACCAGTGGTATTGGCCACAGGGGATCAAAAGCTGCTGATGTTCTGGTTAGCAGTCAATTCATCTATAAAAGGCTGTCCATACCTCTCACTTTCCCCTGCGTATGTGTGTATGTGGGTGTGATCATGTGAAGAACATCGCTATTTTGACATGTGAGAAAAGGCTTTTGTAGATACTGTCGAGTTACACAAGCATGAAATTTGGCCTGCGCAAAAGTTGTGGTACATTTTACATTTTATATATTTCAATATAAAAAACAGTTAAAGCAAATAAACAACAATTGTGTAGTAAGATCTGCAGGAAAATGCCATACATATAGATGTGTTCTTATAGAGGATGTTTTGACTTCTTTTTTTATTTTACCAGGTGTTTTTGTTTTTGTATTTGCATTCTAAATTTTGAATGGTTGTTTGTTTACCTTTTAACTTTACTGGCGTTGTACAAGTACACGGAGAACAGCATGTGCATTTGTTTATGACGGTCACTAGTAGGTTCACAGGTGATTTGTTTGGGTTAAAACTTTCCAGGATGAACTACAATTATTAACAAAAAGTGAATAAAGTCTTGACAGTACCTCAAAGGCATGTTTGTATCGTGCTGCTGAGACATCTACTGAAGTTGGCATGCCAACCAGGTAGACCTAGTCCAACCTGTCTTGAAATACCTCTTTGTACCTGAAGAGGCAACAGTGAGTTAGTGTAGTGTGGAATGGAATCAGTCCAACACAAGAGGATAAAGAAAGTATAGCTGCCCTGATGGCGTAGTCTAACCTAATCATGTTGAAGGTGCTGCTCGTGGTTAGACCACTTAAGGACAGATAGACGATGAAAGGAACAGTAAGCTCTGGCTGTATATGAATAAAGAAGTATGACTCACAAAGTTTCTTCTACGCTGGTTAGGAGTGAAGAGGGAGGAGAAGGAGGGACTGTGCATGTCTTGGTGATATGTTGCTCCTTATTGGTTCTGAGTCATCTTACACATTGCTTCTTTAACTATTAAACTTCTGTTTTAGTTTTATATTCTTATATCAGTACTGTAGGAATATATAAACACCATCAAAAGACAATATTTAGCCTGTTTTTATAGGATTACCAGTCTTCCAGTTGCCCTTAATGTTGTGTGAACTGTCCATAATTAATGGATCAACATGAATTTTAAACCTTTATTTTTTTTTTTTTTGGTTACCTTAACAGATGTGAACAATCTTAGTATAAGTAAACGTTTAAAGACGTAAACAAAGTTATTTACAGTGGTGGTGATGGGAACTGGGTGTCTGAATGGCTGCAAAAGAAAACTGTTGTGAAATAGTTATTAATAACCATTATAATCAATATAATAGCTGTACTAACACTTAGAGAACACATGGTTCCAGCATAGTATACACTTTTGGGGGGGTTTAAACTAAAACGATCTCCATTTTTCTGTAATAGGGACTGAATCTAAACAGAAGTGTTGTCTGTCAACCTGTCCTATAGTCCTTCACTGACCTGTGGAGAAAGAGGACCCGTCCAGCTGAGACTGCTGAGTAAGTTTGCTCGGCAGGTGGACCATGAGAGCGAGAATGACACTTATTGAGCTGACAGGATGCGTTATAGCTGCATGGGAACGTGCGTATTGATTATTTCTGCGTGTGCACGGAAAGTTCCAGGCTTTCCCAGAGCATCCCAGCTGCCCTCTAAGGGATTTGGGACTAACCCAGTGAAGAAAAGGGACAGAGAAGGGAGAGCATTGGTCATAATGCTGTGGCTGAGCACCGGACCGATGGACAGCGGCATTTCCCTTTGACCCTGCCCCTCCCTCACCCCCCTTCCTATTGTAGTCCCAGTGCTTAAGAAGCTATATCAGTGGAACTATGGCAGACCCCCCACTAGTGCTTGGAGAAAGTATACCAATCAGGGTTGTTCACCCCCACCCTGCCACCCTTGCTTTCTCTTCTCTCCGCTGAATAAATGTTTGAGCCTATGTGCCCCGAGTGGTCTGTCACACCCCGCCGCCCTGCTCCTCTGACCTTTGACCCAACAGTGAAAAGTTACTGGGGAGGCGCATGAACTCTCTCAGGCCTGGGTGTGCAGGGGTTGCTGGGAAAGTGCCCTGGCAGGGCCAGGGAGGTGGCGGAGGGTGGGCGCAGGTGCCAAACAGACGCCCCCTTTGACCCTAATGTCCAGCGCACGTTACAGCGTGCTCTTTCCCCAATTGTCCTATTAAGTGCCGCCGCCCATTGATATGGGGGCTCCTCAAAAAAGAGCCCCTTAAATTTACTTTGGCTGCTTGTCAGCTCTATTTCTGTTTCTCTTTCTCTTTCTGCTCTTCTTTTCTGACCATAGGTGCTGCGCTTTTTCCCTTCCTTTATGAGCCCTCCCTCTTTCTCCTTCACACGCACTTGCATCTCAGCGTTCTTTAGTGCAAGACTCCAATAGTGTGGATGTTCTCTGGTCAATTCTTCTCTGCTTTGCGAGTGGACAGCTGGTGATAAATGTGAGGCCCAATCAATGTGGAGTTTTTTTGTGAGTGCTTTGGGAAAATTAAAATGCAGCAGTGTTTCCCTTCCACTAGAACAGGAGGCAGGGAATAGATCTGTATCTGATACCTCAATTACAACTGACTGTGCATTTCCATATGAAGATCCGACTAAGAATTACATTTGCTGGAAAGTAATAGCTGTTGCAGTACAAACGCCACACTTTTATAGAACCCAGTGGGAGACTGGGCCCAGTCAAGCACAATGGCGACCTCTAGTGGTTGTCAGTCGCAAGCACATGTAACATTATTTGAAAGTCACTAGTAAAATGGAAGATTTATCCAGAGAGAACAGTGTGAATAGCTTCATTTGCTTTAAATAAAAATGAACTTTAGAATACTAATATATTAAAATTGCTCAATTGGAGGCAAAACCTTGTTTCAGTGAACATCCCTGCTGAAAATAAACCATCAGAATCATTAGAATTAAAAGCCGGATGGTTTTACTTCTCCTTATATGTGGTATATCTAATATGTCTCGTGTATGCAATCTTACTTCAGAAAATTAGATTTGGGATTTTCATTATGACATATATTTAAGTTATAGATCAATGTATTTATCAGTATATTATATATTAATGTATACAAACATACTGCTTTTTTCAGTTTTTGACATCATTTGAAAGGTCCTTACACCCTTAACACTGTGTCTAAATTTCATGATTAACAAGCTAAAAGAAATTACCCAAAATGTTTTTAAAATATTCTGGTTTCTTTGACTTATATTAATGAACATACATTCTCATTGTAAAGAGCACACCTACTGCAGGTACATGAATAAATACAAGCTCCAGTCTAACATCTAGCAGGTATAGGTGTTAACTACATTCTAATAAGTTTCAAGGTTAGATTTTTATCAGCTCCACTTAACCAACCCTGAAATCTGGGGATGCTGCTGCAAACCAAGCACCCCCTCTTCCCAAATCCATGGTCCTCACAAGGTGGCATAAACCTTGTTACCACACATATTTGTGGCCCAGTTGGAACATTAAGTTTTACATTTCTATTTTTTCATGTCAAATAGAAATTCAGTCAATAAAGCTGTTGTTGCTATATTAAAATATTACACAGATATCAAATATTATTTGTTTGTTTGTTTGTTTGTTTTTTAGATCTGGAAGTCATGCGGCCAGCATCGTCCTCAGAGAGCAAGTGATCAACAGCCAATCTTCAAAATATGTATGTTTTGTCTTTCTCTTGTAAAGTTAAAATGATATATATGTAACATATATAGCTGCACTTTATATAATAACAGGCTTTTATGCACCTTCCTCATATGTCCTAATAAAGTTAACAGCAATATAATAGCTACATAACTAAATATATGCACTTTATAAGTTAAGAAGTAAAAGCATTAAAACATGAAATCTGTCAAAATTATGTTCCCTGAAACATTCAAAATATTTAATATTTCAAAACAAATAAATAAGACGATAACGATTATAACTGTACTGGGATGTACCCATCCATGTTTTAGACATATATGTATCCATATATTATGAATATAGCTGACCCCTGTTATTTGTCTTCACAGATTTTGGTAAAGGGAACTGACTAGGATTGGCGTAATGGTAACCACTACAGATCACTTTCAGATCCCATTAGAAAACCAGCAAACACATCTTAATCCATTAGAATCCTTTACACTGTGATGGCAATCTATTAGTGCCTTGTAGACAACACCGGCAATATATGTACTTCAAATATATGACATACATTACCATACATATAGATTTCCTTTATAACCAAAGTATATTGATTACATATGGACCTATATGTGATGTGTGGCACAATTTATTTGTAATGGGTCATTTTTAAATATGGAACATATAAAAAAATCTGTCTCTGTTTATGATCCATGTATAAGACCTATATCAGACAGACAGTACATTTGTGATCCCTATATTCTGTATATCGTTGTCTCTTAAAGAAAAACACACCAAACATCACCAAAATGGCAACTTTACAGGAGAGGCCAAAATAGACTTCACTTTTAATGTAAGTCAGTGAAACCAGCATTCTATCCAGGTGATTTCAGAGCATTTATATTGGTCTATATTCACACAATGTAAAAGGCAGCTGTCTTATATATATATATATATATATATATATATATATATATATATATATATATATATATATATATATATATATGTCCAAGATGTCCAAGATTTGATATTTATATGTGGACCTAACATATGTACACATAATTTGAGATATATGCCTGATCCTTTATGATAAATGTGGCCATATGAGCTGTATCAAGTTTCTGTATTGAATCAGCAGAAACTACTGGGTTCTATGATTATTACCAGCATTGATGGCAAGTGTGTCTCCTGCTGTCTTTCTACAGATAAATGAAGTATTAAGTGCAAATGTTCCAAATATTTTTTTCCTTTTAGCATTCCACTTGGGATAATTCAGTACCTAGAATCCTCCAGAAAGACGTTGTTTGAAGACAGAGATGTTAAATTTCCACGTTTTGCTGCCAAAGTGTGATCGTTTGGCTGAGTGAGGAGCAGGGCTCTCTGTCTCGCGGAAGCTGTAATGTTGGGCTATCCCACGTTGGCTGCTTTGGGATTTGGGAAGAGCCCCTGAAGTGCTGACGCGGATCAGGGCCGGGTCTGAGCGAGTGAGTCCCGTGTTTGAGGACGATGTTTGGCTGGATTTTGGCTTTCTCGCTCGCTTTTTCGCGGACACAATGCTACTTTTCGGAGGAGAACCACACGGAGGAGTCCACCATGCAGCAGCCCACGGTGGTAATAGCCATAATCGCCAGAAACGCGGCTCACTCTCTGCCGTACTACCTCGGAGCTCTGGAGAGACTCAACTACCCCAAAGACCGGATCTCCATTTGGTACGTGACTCGGAACCTTTTTTCTGTTGTTTTCCTTTTCTTCTTCTTTCGCAGGGGGAGTGAAAGTCCGCCGGATTAAAATTCTTTTAAACCCTTCCAAAGGTTTTCCTCAGAAGAAGCCCCCCTCCCCCCACTGAAATGATTATACCCTGCAACTTTGTACGTACATGCTTTAAAATCCATTAATCTGTCGTTTGAAAGCGTAACTCGCATCGCATTGCAGCTTCTTCCTCTTTGTTTGGTATATTGGGAATAACTCACATGACTCAATGGAAAATTATATCAGGAATGTTCATGCATCATCATCCTTCACCGTTACTGCTCGCATAAACAGACCAGTGCTGTTAGAAAGGTTCCTCTGCTCCACTGACTGGGTTACAGTGGAGGATCTAAGTGTTTTCTCATAGTTTGAAGGGGAACTTCAAAGATTTTCAAAAGAAACAAAGTATTTTAGAGTTGGTTGCTGTCAAATGCTTCGTTCTAAAGAAACTTGGAGTCATAATTGTTTACAGTGGTGGTGATAGGAACCAGACGTTCAGCTGTAAAAGCTCCCTCAGAGAAAGTTTTTCATGCAATAGTTATGAATATGTAGCATTCCCTCAGCGCTACACTGGTGTCAGAAGTCAGATAGCACCCTCCAGCAGACTGGAGAAAAATGGTGCTACCACGAGTTGACTGCGGCCCTCCTGCAATGTTTTCAGCAGGCACCAGCGATGTGATTGGCTAAGGCCAAAAGTCAGCCCTCCAGCATACATGTGCAGCACCTTCACTGGCGTCAACAGCACGGTGGGCAGGCGATGAAGGTGTGTCCACAGAGGCATGAGGACTTAGTCTCTGTACTCTGGCACCCCGAGATACTAAGAGGTTCTAAGAGGATTGGCGTAAAGTGCTATGTTAAATCATTTTCTCCACTGAAGTTTTCCAGGAAGATTTTGGCCGTAGAAGTATTTTTTGAACCCATTTATGGTGGAAGGATACATGCAGGGCATAGTAAGGCATAAATAGTTCTTATTAGTATTTATTAGCAAATGAAATGTCTGTATTTGTGTTGTAGACATGGACATGTTGGCTCCCGTCACCACCACTGTAAGAAATCTCAAGCTGTAAGTTTCACTTCAATGACCCGTTTCATAACAAACCACTCTGAAGGACTCGATGTAAAAATGTGAAAAGCTGATGTGTTGAATGTGATGTATTAGAGCAGAGGAGAAGAAACTGGAGTGCAGGGATGCTTCTGAACACAGACTGAGAAACATTATCATGTTATCTTAATCCACTAGATCATACTAACATGATTTATACCATTATATGTTTGATTTAACTCTAGGGTGAGGGACACAGCACACTACGCACTTAATTCAACTCAGGATCTAATTGGCAGGTTTAGCAGGAGAGTAACTGAACTGGACGCTGACCCCTCAGGACTGCAGTTCACCCTTATTTATCCCCTCAAATGTTACTGCAAAAAATTATATGTTGACAAGTAAGATTGTTGTTAGTATATTATTCAATTATTTAATATATTTCCAGTCATGTTTAAACCAAATTATCTCCTGGTACTGGCAGATAATTTGGCTGTTTCTAGCATGTTTTAAGTCAAATTATCTGACTGTTTTATTTATATATATATATATATATATATATATATATATATATATATATATATATATATATATATATATATATATATATATATATATATATATGTATGTCCAAATGTCCAAGATTTGATATTTATATATGTGGACCTAACATATGTACACATAACTTGAGATATATGCCTGATCTTTTATGACAAATGTGGCCATATGAGCTGTATCAGGTTTCTGTATTGAATCAGCAGAAACTACTGGGTTTACCAGCATTAATGGCAAGTGTTTCTCCTGCTGTCTTTCTACAGATAAATGAAGTATAAAGTGTTTATAAAATGTTCCAAATAGCTTTTCCTTTTAGCATTCCACTTGGGATAATTCAGTACCTAGAATCCTCCAGAAAGACGTTGTTTGAAGAGAGAGATGTTAAATTTCCACGTTCTGCTGCCAAAGTAAAATTTCCACGTTCTGCTGCCATTTCTAGACATGTTTAAACCAAATTATCTCCTAGTACTGGCAGATAGTTTGGCTGTTTCTAGCATGTTTTAAGTTAAATTATCTGACAGTACAGTGAGATCATTTTAAATAATATGAAACAATAAATTAATATAAATAAAAACTTGGTGACTACTATGAATCTAAAGTGTATGCTGTGTACATGGCCCTTATGTCTTCTCTTTATTCTTGCAGGGCTGCGACAGACCATAACATTGACAACACCACTGCAGTGCTCCGGGAATGGCTGACCGTCATGCAGCAGTACTATCACTATGTGGAGTGGAGGCCTATGGACAAACCAACGTAAGGAAATACACAAAAATTCAACCAAACTCGGTTTTTCACAGTAGCTATGAAATTTTGAAGTTTTGACGGGTCCTCAGTGGAACTACATGCTACATGTTTTGTTTTTATTAATAACACAGACAATATATTCTCTGGTTGAAATGTATATTTACAAAACTGAAAATTAACTACATTTTAATCTTTAAACAAACAAGCAAGTCAGCATTTATGAACATGTTAAATTAGATTATTTGTGGAAGTTCCTGCACAGCTGTCTTTGTGGAGAGATGTGAATTTCACAGATGGGGGGGGGTCTCCTACATCTGTTTTCACCCCTCTTTGCTTACTAATAGATTAAAACAGAGTCAATATTTCAAACACAAAGCTAACAGTGTCATAATTCATCTGATAACAGACAATATTTAGGGACATTATTTTATTTGATCTTAATTAAAAACATCTGCAGTCCATTCTCCTGAATGGCCACTAGGGGGCTGTAGAAATGGACAATTGAAGTGTTTATTTAATTACAGGTAGAATTTATTTATGCATGTGTTTATTTTTCAACCATAAATTGGCATTTTGAGGGTAGTAACTGAGAGGAGCTGTAAAGGGGATTGTCTGAAATACAAGATTTTTTTTTCTGTCCACAGACTCAATATATAATATCAGAAAGTGTTTTTAATTTATTTGTCCTGCCTGTTTTTTTATTTATATTTTGCGTTACATGTGTTAAACCAGACTTGCACAGTGTGGTGGAAACTCAAGACATTCTAGGCTAAGTTAGTAAAGCAAGGCATTATAAACCTCCAGGGAAGTGCTTTTGCAGAACTACATATAATCCATAGAGAATATGAAATAATTAATCATGTGGAAAAACTCCCAAATGGGTTTTTATGAAGGTGTTAAAATGTTAAACTACTTTAAGGGTTTGGAATATTATGTGTATAAAAGCCCTTTTGAACAGGAATAGGATCCCAGCGGCCCTGGGGCAGATGAATTCTACTCTGCTCGCACTGCTACTCTTTGGAATGAGTGGACAAGCTTCAGCTTGCCAGCCTCTTTAACTCGGGCCAAACTCAACGTGTAGGTTTTCTCAAATGTTCACCTGTGAAAGAATCACCTGTTAAGAGGGGTTTTCATCAAACTCTGATCTATCTAGCACACCTAATCCTACTAATCAAGGATTTCTCCGAGCGGTCAATAGGTTCTTTCTGGATCTTCTTAGAAGAAATTGTGGTGTTACATCGGCTATAACTATCACAACAACTCTGACACACGATATGTATACACGCAAACAACCAATTAAAATCAGTGGGTTGTATCAGATGTGTTTAAGCAGGGAAGCTGTTAACATCTTATGGAAGCTCTACCATGTACAGCAAAAAAAATATCTTATTAATTCTCAAAAATACAGTATTTTAAATTAAAAGTTTATATACAAGGGTTGGTGGTTCAATTTGTGTTGTATTTAAACCCCAAACCACTAGATAGCAGTGGTGTAATCTTCAGCCATTAGACTCTTCCACTGCAACAAGTAGCATAAGCGTGCACTGCTAACGTTAACATTAGCAAACCCAGCTGACTACTTAGTGTTTTTATAATGTGACAGTATATCTCAGTATAATACTAATATATGTGATTATTATTTACACATTTAAATGAAACAACAGCAACATCTTAAATATATCATGGTAGACCATTTCCATAGCATCTTAAGGTAATCGCTACCAGTGTGCTATTATAGAGTGTCTTTGTTTTCTTATGTAGATCTTATGCTGGTGAGTTGGGGCCCAAGCACTGGAGTAACGGCCGTTATGAGTACATCATGAAGCTCAAACAGGCGGCACTTAACTTCGCCAAGAAACGCTGGGCAGACTACATCCTGGTACGTTACATTCCTTTAGAATAAAGCACCACCTCACACCTACATACAGAAACAGGCTATCTTCAGTTTCTTAGGAGAAAAACTTGTAGACTGTAGATTCCTAAAGAAATGTTGTATTTAGTAGAAATGTTCATGTTGGCTGAAAGCGTAATGAAGGTGCCCTCTTGCTAACATCATTAGTCAGGTTAGTTTCTTGGTGGGTATTTTATTGTTGTATATGTTCGTTCTTCTCTAGTATGCGGATGCAGACAACATACTGACGAACCCGGACACC
Source organism: Megaleporinus macrocephalus (assembly GCA_021613375.1). Taxonomy (NCBI): domain Eukaryota; kingdom Metazoa; phylum Chordata; class Actinopteri; order Characiformes; family Anostomidae; genus Megaleporinus; species Megaleporinus macrocephalus. Next base: position 20,925,033 of record CM038720.1, on the reverse strand, counting down.
CTGAACCTCCTGATCGCAGAGAATAAGTCTGTCATAGCCCCCATGCTGGACTCTCCATCGGCTTACTCCAACTACTGGTGTGGCATCACCCCACAGGTGGGCTTGTTTATATGTGTGTCCAAAAACACAAAATTTAATTTTTACTGCTCATTTCTCATTTTCTTTAGATAAAATAAAAAAATATATTTTGAGCATTTTTATTTCATAAACAAACCCATAACCACATAGTTTATGGTTTGCACTTTGGTTTGTGATGTTACATGTTACCATGCTCTAGCAGGATGGAAACCTTTCATTGTGAGCTCCACCTTACATCTTATAATCATCTTAAAATCTTATATACATTTTTAAATTGTCTGCCCAGTCACGACCACCTGCGCTTTTGGCATGACCAGAGCCAAGCTGACCATGTTGGTCCACCGTGTAGATTTAAAGTCAGGGATGATAGCTCATCTATTGCTGCACAGCCATCCTCTAGTCCTTCATCAGTCATCACAGGCACAGCCCACAGGACGCTGTTGTTTGTATAGTTTTGGTTGGTGGACTATTCTCAGTCCAGCAGTGGACACTGAGGTGTTTAAAACCTCCAGCAGCACTGCTGTATCTGATTCACTCACACCAGCACAACACACCAACGCACCACCACCACATTAGTGTCACTGCAGTGCTCAGAATGATCCACCTCCCTAATAGTACCTGCTCTCTGGTGGTCCTGTGGGGCTTCTGATCATTAAACAGAAGGTTATACAGAGAAACAAATGTATGAGATTGTAAAGTGGAGCTGATAAAATGGACAGTGAATGCAGATATAAGAAGGTGCACCTAATGATGTGGCCAGTCGGTGTATATTCAGTTTTGGGGGGAATAACGGTAAATAATGTCTTGTACCCAGTGTATTCATGTGAGGTCGAAAAATAGAAAAGAACTGACTTTAATTTAGATTTTAAACTTATAATTTTCAGCTTTCAAAATCAGCTTTTCTAAGAAATACATGCAGATGCAGATAACTTGTTTTACAGCAGCATCTTGAGACAGACCCCTGGATTCAACTTGCTGAGACAATTAAATGTAATTTAAATAGTAACTTATTAGAACACCAAATGAGCATCTAGTCATCAGTTAGAAAAAGATAGAATTTAGACTTGTAGTAATCACTGTTATTAGTTAGCCTCTAGTTTTAATTACATCAGCTAGCAAGATTGTAATCCACCCAGACAAGTTCTGCTTAGGGCCCCCAAAAGGCCAAAACAGGCCCAGGTTTCCTCTTTTGAGACTTTAACACTTTTGTTTTTAGAATTTACTACAGCAAGAGTATTCTGTTTAATAACCATGTATTTTTAGTTATTAGAAAGCATTAGACCTTCTCTGAGCGTCCTCTACTGCGTCCTCTCAGTCTAATCAAATGTTTGTCTCTGAAGCATATTTATATTTATTAAGCTGTGTGGTTATGGGTTTTATCTCAGCCGAGTGCACCTCTGTGCTCTTTCTCTGTAATGGCCTTTCTCTGAATGTGAAATCTTCGTTCATATACAGATTCATACTGGATTAAAATCATTTCACAATCAGTGCTGTCAGATTGTAAAAAGTAAAAACACTGCAGATTCATACTGAATTACAACCACTCAAAAATGATTACTCTCAGACCTTACATAATACACACAATGCTGATCCATACTGGATTACAATCACTCCACAATTAATACTTTCAGATTTTAAATTCTACACACAATGCTGATTCATACTGGATTACAATCACTCCACAATAATTACTCTCAGATTTTAAATACTACATACAATTCTGATTCATACTGGATTACATTCACTCCACAATGAATACTCTCAGACTTTAAATACTACACACAATGCTGATTCATACTGGATTACAGCCACTCCACAGTTTTTACTCTCAGATTTTAAATACTACATACAATTCTGATTCATACTGGATTACATTCACTCCACAATGAATACTCTCAGACTTTAAATACTACACACAATGCAGATTCATACTGGCTTACAGCCACTCCACAGTTTTTACTCTCAGACTTTGAATACTTAACACCATGCAGATTCATACTAGCCTAAAATCACTCCACAATTATTACTCTCAGACTTTAAATACTACACACAATGCAGATTCATACTGGATTACAATCACTCCACAATAATTACTCTCAAACTTTAAATACTACACACAATGCAGATTCATACTGGATTACAATCACTCCACAATTATTACTCTCAAACTTTAAATACTACACACAATGCAGATTAATACTGGATTACAATCACCCCACAATTATTACTCTCAGATTTTAAATACTACACACAATCCAACCCACAATTATTACTCTCAGACTTTAAATACTACACACAATGGAGATTCATACTGGATTACAATCACTCCACAATTATTACTCTCAAACTTTAAATACTACACACAATGCAGATTAATACTGGATTACAATCACCCCACAATTATTACTCTCAAACTTTAACTACTACACACAATGCAGATTCATACTGGCTTATAGCCACTCCACAGTTATTACTCTCAGACTTTACATACTACACACAATGCAGATTCATACTGACTTACAGCCACTCCACAGTTATTAATCTCAGACTTTACATACTACACACAATGCAGATTCATACTGGCTTACAGCCACTCCACAGTTATTACTCTCAGACTTTACATACTACACACAGTGCAGATTCATACTGACTTACAGCCACTCCACAGTTATTACTCTCAGACTTTACATATTACACACAGTGCAGATTCATACTGGCTTACAGCCACTCCACAGTTATTACTCTCAGACTTTAAATAATACACACAATGCAGATTCATACTGGCTTACAGCCACTCCACAGTTATTAATCTCAAGCTTAAAATACTACACACAATGCAGATTCATACTGGATTAAATTCACTCCATAGTTATTACTGTCAATCTGTTAAAAACTACAAACACAGCAGATTCATACTAAATTGTAGCTCTTGCCTATAATTGTTTAAATTAATAATAATAATTCTACAAATAGGTTTTTACCTGCTGTACATTTGTGATTTAGGGTTACTATCGCCGCACGGCAGAGTATTTCCCAACCAGACACCGTTACCGGGAGGGTTGCTTCCCTGTCCCGATGGTGCATTCCACCATGCTGCTGGACCTGCGTAAAGAGGGCACCAAGAAACTCGCCTTTCACCCACCACACAAAGACTACTCATGGCCTTTCGATGACATCATCGTCTTTGCCTTCTCCTGCAGAGTGTCAGGTGAGCTCTCTACCCTCTGCAGCATGACTCAGCCGTGATTTAGGAAGTGCTGTAGTTCGTGTATGTAAAACAGACTGACGTTCGTGTGCTTTGCTCATCTAGAGGTGCAGATGTATCTGTGCAATAAAGAACGCTATGGTTACCTGAACATCCCTGCCAAGCCACACCAGACTGTGGAGGATGACCGCATCAACTTTGTCCATCTCTACTTGGAGGCTTTGAGTGAGTTGGACTTGTTTCTTTGGCGTGCTTTCAACTGTGTTTCTCCTTCCTTCACTCAGAGGAATATATAACACTGCTGCATACTGAGACAGTACTGAAGTGTTTTAGTTGGGGAACACCGGGCTCCTGTTTAAAAGCAGACTTAAGCCCACAGAACACACACACTTAAATTATACATTTCTTTATTCTCTCCTCCTTCTTTAATCTGAAGAGAGAATGTTTAATTTGCCCATAAGATTTTTCCTGCACTGTCCAAGCCATGATCTTAAAGAATAAAGGGATGAAGTTTGATGCTGAGTTTGTAGCATTACTTTTAGTCTGGTAGGGAGTGAAGAGGGAGGAGGAGGAATGTGAAATGTGACCGGTTGCCTCATCTTACAATACGCTCTTTGCATTTTAGATCTTTGGAGTTTTGGAGTTTAAAAATTGTCACTGCTACTAAATGGCAAGCCTTTTTTTGGAGCTGAAAGCGTTGGTTCTTATTAGTGAGCAGAGCTAATTGATCTGACTCATGACTGGAATGACCATCACTAGCCACTGCATTTCTGACAGACCTGATGCTGCGATATTTACAGAGTGTGTAAGAAATAAGAAATCCCCCAGTTTTAAACTTCTCAGTGTAATCACATTAAAAGCTCCATTCGGGAAATTGTTCTGTTGTATAGGAGGGCTGCTGAGCTTGTGTCTGGCTTTAATGTGACCATGCCACATTGGCTTATAATGTAGGGAGGTGCATTGACTGCTTCTGTGATGCTACTCCACAGCATATGGTTATTTATTTACTGTAAGACATGAGTCTTACACAGTGTGTGAAAGACTCTCTATCATTCAGTGGGGGTCCTATGTTGTTTGGCTACTCCAGCATTCACTGCTTGCTGACTTTTTTCACCATATCAGTGCTGACGCTGGCTTCAAGGGCAGCAATATGTCAGGTTTAACAGTTCCTCATCTGGAAATGCTCTGTTATAGTTTGATACCGCTTCTGTTCTACACATTCATTCAGACAACAATTCACTCTTTCCTCCAAACTGGTTTTCAGTTTTATAAATATGTTGTATCATAAGTCACAGTTGCTAGGCTATGATGCAACAACTGGTTGAATCAGTTTGCTACAGCACCACCCTTAAGCAGACCAGTACTCTCTAGTTAGTTGAGATTACACAAGTTTATTTTCATGGACCTCCCAGAATTTTGATTTTGAAACATTTAAGGGGTTATTTAGTGGGGTCCGGACCCAAGACCCCCCTTATACTTTCACACCTTTATCTTACAGTAAACCATCAGTACTTACCTAAACCGTTAGGATTGATAGCTTTGCAGTTCATTTACTTAGCAGGCTAGTTAGGTCTCTTGAGACATGAGGGATGAGCCTATACATACATATAGGCTATACATTTTTTCCTCATGTACTGCAAATTCAGTAGCATTCAAGAAAACCCTTCAGTGTCCTTTATCATTACGCAGACTGAAAAAATCAATAATGTGTTTTCAAATGTCTGAATGTGTGCACACACTTGTGCTGAAGCAATTACAGAGCATCTCTCAATACAGGCAGAACGGACGTTCTTTTATACAGTGTGTCAGGACACAACAGGTTTGAGACGCACAGAGATAAAGTTAAAGAGGCTTTATTAAAGGCCATGGAGCAAAAGTCAGCATCAAAACCAACAAAGCAATAACAAAACCAAGGGACATACCAAAGAAAACAGGCGACAGAAAAACAGGAACATGGTAATACTCAGGTAAACAAACAGACAAGATATACGGTACACTGACTAATGCTACGAGAGACAAAACTTGGGAATGAACATAGAACAGGACTGAACTTAAATACACAGGTATACAGGTGATCATCATCAATAGTCAGGTGACCCAGACCGGTAGTATGTCACATGACTCTGGTCGGGTGTCATGTGACTAGCAAGAGAATTCTGGGAGTTAGAGACTTGATCTTGTGAGACGATGCAGGACGTGAAGAAGCTGCAGATCCACCATTCAGATTAATATAGCATCACTAACCTGGATATGCATGCACATGCACTACTATGGGGGTAGAGTGTGATAAGTTAAAAGCATTACAGAGAAATGTAAGATTTGTTGTGTAGAGGTTTACAAATGTGTTTGTAAATGTACTTTCTAATGATATTTGCTGCAGTTGATGGGCCCCCCATGTACGTGTCCCGCTACGTCCATGTTCCTCCAAAGAAGATGGACCTGATGGGTTTTGATGAGGTGAGTCCGCATTTTAGCCTGTTAGCTTTCCGTTTACTGCACGCAGGTTTGCTTCAAGCAGTTGCGCTCCTGCTTGAATAAATAATAACCTGCAGCCGCGCTGGCCCTTTGCAGACACGATTGGAGGCTCCTGGACTAGACTTCCATATATGTCTGCAGAGTAAGGTTACACTCACATTGCCAGGTTGAAGAGGCTCATGTCTTATTCATTGTCTTAAAGGGGAATTTCGAAATGTCTGCATAATTCAGTAGTTGAGATGTTTACAAAGTAATTCAGAGTGATTTAATGTGAAATAGTGAAATTGAAGAGAAACAATTTCTCTCCAGTTGTGGTAAACCAGGGGTCTACATGTCTACGATACCAATTTTACTTAGTATTCAAAACAACCAGTGAATTTACACAAGCCATTCTTGGTACCACACCACCATGAATGAATAAAACCATCCCAACATAATCATTAAAAACATCTCAGACATCAGACAGCATGTTCATAACTATTTAATGTAATAGCTTTTAATGTAATAGCAGTCTGTGAGTGGGCTTTTAGAGGTGGATGTCTGGTTCCTATCTCCACTACTGCCTACAGTTCTGTTTGTGTAAAACAAAGCATTTTACATAAAACATCAAATCTTAATCATTTTGTTTATAATTAACCATTTAATTGTGTGGGGGCGGGGATTTCACTTCTATGGATATGAACAGATCAGACTTTTCAGTTCAGATTGGAGCCATTTTTATATGTGCTCTATTAATCTTATTCATCATTTTATATTTAATAGACATCAACTGTAAATTAAATAATTAATGCCTGTGTGTGTTCCTCAGATTTACCTGATAAACCTGCGCAGGCGGCCAGATCGCCGGGAGAGGATGCTGTGGTCACTCTATGAGCTGGAGATCAACGCTAAAGTGGTGGACGCTGTGGACGGAGGGTTAGTTCCTTCTCTTTAATCCTTAGAAATGAGAATCCACTTCCAGTGCTTTTATCTGTCTGTGTGCAGCTCGTTATTTCAGAGTTCGGAGTCCTTCAGAGAGGTTAGATGTGAAATGATCTGCTGTAGAGAAACTGCTATCTTTCGTAGTGGCTTGTTGCTTTAATGTTAGTTTTGTGAAGGTTTGGGTCTAAAACATGCATCATAGTGGAGAAGACATTATAAGACCATGAAAACCTCCACTATTGTATTATTCTCAACATTACATGTATAAGCTCAGAAGACTTTTACTGGTGATATTGATATTAAATATCTATATGCACACTGGAGACATTGTGACTGCTGGTTCCCATCACCATCCCATACTGACAACAAGTCAGTATGTTTCTGTACAATTAACCATTTCACATCAAACAAAGACTTTATGTGACTTTTTTTTTTAACCAATAACCTATAATACACTGCATGTGGACCCAGTTTACTACTTTTGGTCCCCCATTAAGAACAGAAACCAAACTCAGCGTGGATGATCAGTTAGCAGCAGAAATAACCACAACGATCACAGATTTGTGATCGTACTGCACTCTCCAGTGATAAAAAAGTCTTAAGTTTTATAGAAGTTACTGAGTAATTTATAGAACTTAATGAATAACATGATTTAAAATCAAGAACTACACAGTTTAAGAGGTTATAATATATAAATATTTGAATGTGTGGTTGTATGTAGAGCTCTGAACAGCAGCGACATTAAGATTCTGGGTGTCGACATCTTGCCGGGATACAATGACCCTTTCTCCGGGCGCTCGCTGACCAAAGGGGAGGTGGGCTGCTTCCTCAGTCACTATTACATCTGGAAGGAGGTGAGTAACCTAAAGAGCAGCACACATTCAGAAAGTGTCCAACACAGCAGTACAGCTTACTAGCCTGTAGCTGCCGTGCCATTGACCCACAAGGCTGAGCACATCGTGACATAAGGTGTGGAAGGAAATCTCAAAAATATTGAATACCACTCTACTATGTTTTGTGATATTGCATTGATTCTCAAAATTATTGCATGAACTAATAATAAATCATTTCATATAAATATTTGTGGCAGACACTGGTTTGTTTTGTGTTGTGTTTAAACCCCACCTTGCTTACTGTATATTGAATAGTGACCCCATATTATGATACATGTATTGACAGGTTCTTACCAATGAACAACCCCACATTACAAAACACTTTACAACAAAGAGCTTTTCTGGAGCACTTTGAGTGTTTACAGTGTGTTTTATACAATAATATTTTTATTTATAGATATTTTATATTCAGTTGTTTGAACTTAACACAAAGTTAAATATAAGTCATATAAGAATAAACATGTTTACTATTTTCACTTATACAAAACAAAGAGAATAAGAGAGGGGTAGAGGTGTGATATACTTTTTGTTTGTGCTTGAAAAGGGTTAATCCCTCTCTTTCTCTCTCTCAGATGGTGGACATGCAGCTGGACAAAGCTCTGATCTTTGAGGATGACGTGCGTTTTCAGGGCAACTTCAAACGACGCCTAATGCAGCTGATGGAGGAGGTGGAGCTAACAGAGCTGGACTGGGACATTATGTGAGTGGTGCCTGTATGTAGTGGTGTTACCACTGAGACCTCAGGGGCTCTGGCTATGGATAGTACTTAACATCCTCATCCACACCAGCAGTGCAGATCCGTATCTAGAGAAACCTAGAGCTTTGTTGTTGGCAAATTCTGTTATTAGCCGTGTGACTCTTACACCCCTGATGACCCCCTGCTGCCTGACCTTCTGCTCTGTATGTGTGTGCACGTGTTCCAGATACCTGGGCAGGAAGCAGGTGAACCCTGCGCAGGAGCAACCAGTGGAGAATGTGAGGAACCTGGTGTTGGCTGATTATTCCTACTGGACGCTCTCCTACGCCATCTCCCTGCAGGGGGCGCAGAAACTACTCAACGCAGAACCGCTTTCCAAAATGCTTCCTGTGGACGAGTTTCTGCCCATCATGTATGACAAGCATCCCAAGTGAGTAGCAGAACTTCTACATGTTACTCTTTGGCATGCCATGCGTACTGGAACCCTCACAAGCTACTGGTGTTGTCTGATTCAGTTTCCCCTAAAAAATTCCTTTACTTTCCTAAATGAAGGGTGTGTCTCCCAAAACAACTGTTTTTGGAAGTGCAGTGCAGGTCCTCGGGCACTCACTGAAAAGTAATCCATGATGAGCAAGACGACAAGTTTTAAGTAATTAATTATTAAGCTAGATTGCTTTTTGATGAAGAATGAAGAATTTAATAACACAGGACAACGTTGTATATGCAGTGACTACACACATTTTTTTTTACTTTGTGAAAATGAAATTCTCTGTATTTTCTGAAATATGATTCATTAATAATTGAAAGTTTTTTAATTATTTTTTCTTTTTTCTCCCAGGTTTATTTATTATTTTCCATGTAATACAGTACAAACCACAATCCAATCAAAAAAGCCAAAAGAAAAAGAGAGAAAGTAGACACAAAAAGGACAAAAAAGGATAGAAAAAAGTAGAAAGAAAATAATAATTACCCCAAAAATAAAAACCCCAAATAAAAAAAAAAACATGTAATATATAATAAAATGAAAACTACAGTAAAGTACATAAGCAATAATAACTAAGGAATAACAAAAGTTTGTTAGAAAGGTTCCCATATAATCTTATAGGTGCTCAATGAGCCTTTAATGGTGTACCTGATTTTCTTCAATTTGACATATCTCAGTATTTCCGTAATCCACTGAGAGTGAGAAGGTGGAGTGGAGGACTTCCACCTCAGTAAAATCAAACGCCTAGACAGAAGAGTAGTAAATGCTATAAAATCTGTTTTATACTTTGGGAGAGACATATATGTAGGTGGAACACCAAAGAGAGCAGTGACTGAATTCAGGTCAAGGGGGATCATAATACAAACTGAAATAGAATTAAAGATTTCTTACCAGTAATTATTCAGTGATGGGCATGACCAAAACATATGTACATGAGTGTCTGGGGCTTGGTGACATCATTCACATGTAGAATCGACATCATACATTTTAGACAATCTAAGTTTAGTTAAATTAATTCGATGTACAATTTTACACTGAATCAGCCCGTGAGTTTTTCAGTTATTTTAATTTAGATTTTAATCTGTGCAAGATGCCGGTTAGCAGGCTAGCCTGTAAGCAGACGTGTTGTTTTCTTATACTCCCACTGCAAAAGCAAGAGAGAAAAATGACTGTTATTGTTTCAGATGATTGGTCAGGCTGGTGGTGGGGGATGGAGAACACGCTATGATATTATTATTGTTATTATTATTATTATTATTATTATTATTATTACTAAAATATCACTGTAATTTCCTAACAAAACATCAAACAGTGTTTAGAGACGGAAATCATGACACTTCCATCGAAGATTACAGGAAAACAAGAATTTTGTCTTTTAAATGATAAAACACAATGTGTTTAATGTGACTGAGACACCGCAGAGTCTGCAGTGTTGAAGGTTGTCATTTCAGTATCAGGGAATAAAGGCTAGTATCGTGCCATTTCTATATTAAAAGGTTGTGGTGAGTCAAATTTTGATGTGTTTACTATTTCCACATGCTAGAACAGTCAGAGCCTGTAATAAGTTTTCTCCTGGAGTCCAAGAAAAGATCAGTCTGTGGTACGGTGCTAAAACTATACGTGTAGTTTAAGTCTTATGTAACGTAACCTGTAGTTAAGTTGCTCGTGCTGGGTAGAGGTTTTCTAATTCTGAAGGTTCTTTCTCTGCTCCCGACCACAATGTGTGTCCTATCATTTTATTTTGCGTCACCATTTTTTCCACTTCCCTGTAAAATGTTGAAGTGCTTTAGTCCTCAGATGGATCAGATAGACAGCCTGGAAACACAGAGGACCAAAACTGATGATATAACTGATGTGAAAAATGTGCTACTATGTTCTTTTACTGAGCACATTTTGACAAAGTTGAAAAATTGGAACAATTTGACCACCTTACTAAATCAGACATTCATTTAAGAAAAGAATACATGTATGTATGTGTGTGTGTATGTATGTATGTATATGTATGTATGTGTGTATGTGTGTATGTATGTGTGTGTATGTGTGCATGTATGTATGTATGTGTGTGTATGTGTATATGTGTGTATGTATGTATGTGTGTATGAGTGTGTGTCTGTGTTTTGGCTAGCTGCCCTTTGTCTCCTTTCATTTTCCGTTCGGTTTCTGGCTCGCTCCACTTCTGCCGTATGTAAGCCAGAAGCATTCCATCTCCACAGCAGATTATTCTTCTCACACACACACAAACCTTAGTCTCTGATCCAGATGTGCTCACTCACTTGTAGATCCCACTCCTCACCAGGGGATGCACAACAATAAGTTTCGTAATAGTGGACCAGTTGCCAGAAAATATAGTTATCATTATCATGTGAAAAAAATTATTATGGGTTACTACTGAAATATTTTGTGTGCCACGTTAAGTTATTACACAGACGTCTGCAGTAAACTCACCACAGCTCACAGAGAATTCACTCCTGTTATCCCTTAGACGTACTAGTTCTATCTGTCTTCTTATCCGTACTTCCTACACTGTAGCTAACAGCTTTCATATAGTAATTCTACACTAATATATAGCGATGGATAAAAACAGTGTTGCACATTGCATCACTAGTAAACAATATGATGGAATCAAGCTGATTGGAACCAACAGTTGTAGAACTTTTGAGAGTCAGTGGAAGCTTATTTAGTTTACTAAACACCTGAATTAATAAATGATCATGAAATAGATCTCATGTTGAGTGATACGAATACTCATTTAGTTAATATTACTCAATACCTAAATTACAAGTAGGGATCTATTTCAGTTACAAAACTATACAGCAAGTATTTACATTCAGAGGTCTGTTAACTACCAGTCATTACAAAATCCAGGATCAGAATCAGGATTTGAAGCCCTCTGCTTTACAGTAATATTCCCATTATATTACACTCTCTGTACACTCCTTATTTTATCTGGACTGTATTCTGGGAGAGCTTGTCGCTGTTTGAGTTGGTGTAGGTCCAGTGCTTTGCACTCATTCCAAGTTTGAAAAAAGCCCTGGAATCTTGTACCAGTTAGCCAGGAAAGACTAATTGAGTGCTTTTAATAGTCCAGGTGCTTTTCTTACTCTGCCTATTTTTCAGTGTAAGTGACATGTTATTATATTGCTTTAGCTTGGAGCTGTACAAGTATTAATTTTAACAGTCTTATTTTCATGGAGATTATTTTGCTCAGTTTCTCAAACATATGTAGGAAACAGGGTGATCAGTCAGTCAGCAGCTGAGGGAAAGCATGTGTTTGCAGATCTGTTTGCCTGGTTATCTGCACTTCTCCCTTTATAGCCACTGACTGACTCCTGTGTGACAAATAAAACAAATAATAAGATAAATTCTCCATGCAATCTCTGTTATTGATAAACTCTTTGGCCGAAACTAAATCATTTAATCACCTGTTTCATTAATAGTAATTATAAAAATTAATAATAATGATAATTTAACCATCTGTGCCACAGTTGTCTCTAGAGGGAGGTTAGTTTTGAAGATGTATGCCATATGTCTTGTATAGAGGCTGAAAAAGTGACGCAGTAAAAAAAATAATGATGCACTTTTTGTAGATGGCATGGCACGTGTACAGACCAGATACTTACCATCACCTGGTAGTACGCTTCAAACCCCTTAACAACCTACTTTTAATCGCTTGTGTCTTAAAAATAAAAGTTTGTGATGTTGTAGACTGTTACTAGCTTGTGGTGGAGCTTTATACAGCAGCATTCTTTAAATATAGGTCAGTAAGTGGTAGAAGTGGTCAGTAGATAGCAATAGCGGTTCCCTCTGCTGGCCAAAACAAGCAAAATGCCAGAGGTATGTCTGTCTGTCTGCCAAATTATCATTATTCTCCCCAAATGTTAAAAATGACTCCTCTTCCTAACATCTAGATACCAATTTGGATTTTTTTATCTTTCTGAAAAGGTAGAAACATCCTTCTGACCTGTATTTGTGCTGAATAAACATAGAACCACTGATTTCTTTGTGATTTTGTGTAAGGGTCAGGCAATGGCAGAGATTTGCTCTTGACATTGAGTTTACATCTAAAGAGTTATCAACATTACTTCAGCCATAGTGTAACTGACATCTCTTATACATTAGCATTAATAAAAGTAGGGAACACTGCTTGTTACTCATAACTACAGACGATGTTATGTGTTATGGGGTGGTAGGACTCAAGTATTTAATAATTGCTGGATGTAGGTGGGGACACGACACTTCAGTCCATGCTAATTCTACGCCCCTATGGGGTCAGGGTTGCATTAATGCTAGCCTGGTTTGTATTTCTTATAGTTCAGGGACTAGGCTAGCTGTAAGGACTGATTGACAAAAGAGGGCTTCAGGAATCCTCAGCGGTCGTATGATATCTTTGCATAATATAGCACTGAAGTAAGAGAGCATGTGATGAATGGAAAATTGTGAACTGGAGAGGCTGAAGGACCCTATACTGTGCTACAGAGCCTTGTGTAAAATAACCAATAACATTTAAACTATGAGGATGAGTCATATTATTGCCAGCCCTTTTTGTAATTGTTGTGGCTTCTTACATTTTTTTTTTTTTACAGTGAGGACTACAAATCCCATTTTCTAAACCGGAATCTGCAGGCCTACTCTACGAACCCCCTGCTGGTGCAGCCCTCTCATTACGCCGGAGACCCAGAGTGGGTTAGTGATACAGAAACGTCCACCCTGTGGGACAATGATGGCGTGAAGACGGACTGGAGGGGCTCATACAAAAACTTAAAGGGAGGGACTCCACCGGCTGGAATTCAGAGCGCCTCCTACAGGGACGAGTTGTAAAAGGCAGGCCTGTGAGCTACTTCTCTGAATGAGTCGGCTGTTCTGGAAGTCAGGGTATGTGGAAATGTGTGAAAGACTTTACCATTGACTGTACCAGCTCTTCCTCAATGAGGTTCCTCAACACAGAAGCCCATAACACACACACACACCACGCTCCTTCTCGGAGACGGCCCCCTGATACCTGTGTGTGTTTGCGCGTCCATGTATGTGTTCTCAGGTACATACAGTGCAGTCTGAATGAGCTGTTTTAGTTTGAGTTAATGATTTATTCTGTAATTAACCTCTGCTTTAGTATCACTGACACATGGCTGGTGCTCACATTGACAGACAGCAGGACTGAACTCCAGATCAAGTAGCGTATCAAAAATCTATACCTTTTCTAATCTCTCTTGTGCACACGGCTGGCCAAGAAACCGCTAAGCTGCTAATGGTTCACTTTATTCTGTAGCCTAAGATGGAAGAACAGTGAATAATAAAGAGTTCATCCAGTTCATTGGCACACAAACCCATCATATAAAGCTGACATTCTGGCCAAGAACCGCACAGTCACTTTTTCACTTTACGTCCCGTTTTCTGTAGCAAAGTCAAGATAACACAAACTGTCTACCATTCCCTTACAGACTGCACTGTATGTGGTTGCATTGTGACTAACGAGTCAGGACTATAGAGTGTGATTGTGACTGCGCAGGTGTTATTTGCTAGTTTATTTGTATTGTTTTAATGTTTTTGGCTCATTTTTAAATTAAGCTTGTTTATAAATAAGCCATTTTAAACACATGGAGGAAATGCTTAAGAATGTTTATTAGATTTACATAAAAGTCTTTAAACAGACAATCAAACAGCCACTTTGCACAGACGCTGAAACAATCATAGACCAAAAACGCATGTACAAAATATGTGCATGTTTGTGAGCATGAGCTTCTGACCAGTTATTATCGTCTTCTGTAATTTTATTTTCCGGTCAATACAGTTTTAAGTATTTTTGTGCATTATCTTCATCATGATCATCATCATCTGTATCATCTTCATCCCCCTAAATCTCAAGCTTTTTTCTTATTTATTTCCTTCTAATGACTGGTTGTGTTTGTTTTCTCCTGTTAATGTATAACATTGTTCATCTTTATAAAATGGTTTAATAAAAATGTTAAAAGTTGTATGATTTATGATTTTTAAACTGAATCTTTTTCAAAAGTTCTACATAATTAAATAGTTACAAAGTAAACAAAGTCAGTCAGAGTGGTTTGGTGTAAAATTTCTTCACTCTGGTCATGTTGGAAACCAGACGTCCATCTCTAAAAGCTCCCACAGTGAAAGTTATTACCTGAAATGACTATGTTGCCTAATGCCAAAGACACTGTTATAGATAGTTGTTTTATGGTAGAGAGATGTGTATGCAGGGCATTCTAAACCATTCTGAATTATCACTAGATTACTGTTACAAACATTTCATAGATTGACTTTATTTTGGGTATTAAATAAACTGCCTATATTTGTGTTGTTGATACTAGACTCTCTGGTTCCCATCACCATCACCGTAATGAAATGAAACTGTTTACATCAAACCACTTAAATTTTCAAAATATACAATTTTGGAAAAGTGGTGTAGTGTTCCTGCAGAAGGCACTTACTTGGAGGAAGTAGTTCATTCTCTGTCCAGTAGGGGCACCAGCTGCCACTCTAACACTGCCTGTGCGTTACTACTGCCACCTTGAGGTGGATTTGTGCAGCACAACTAGAAAGAGTCGGAATAAAAGTCAGTGATTTTATCAGAATGCTCTTCATGGATGGGCCGAACACCCAGCGTAGTTTAGTAACCTCATCATTGCATGTTGTTTAATAAAAAGCAAACATTTTTGGATTTTTAGACTCAATCCTAACAGTATTCAGTAAAGTATATTTTCTTTACAATATTTTTGGCCAAAATTGTAAAAACAAAAGATGCAGAATTATGGATTTCACCAAAATAATTTGATTTATTTCATGATTTATTCACAACTAAAGAACTAATTTTACTGAATTTAGTGTTGCTCTGTAATGCAAGCTCATGTTTGTAACGCAAGTTGTAATATTTTGCAGGGTATGGCTTGCAGCCTGTATCTGATTATCATAAGGCACCATCAAAACTAGTGGGGGTCTGTTTAAGCCATTACGTTGTCTTGCCTCATATCTAGAAACAGATTAAGACTACTTGGAATACTTTACAGACAGACACCTTGAACCAATTAAAATTTTTGATCGAATCAGGTGAGTGGGTTAAAGGGCCCATATTAGACATTTTCTTATTGCATACTGAGGCCCACTGTGGATGTTATGTACCAAAAACAACAAATTCTTTTTTCATCCTAAACAAAAATGGCTTGTTTTGCTGGTTACAGTTCCTTTAAGACTGATGTATGTAGTATGTAAATGATTGGCTTTCCAGCATTGCGTGTCATTCAGGAAGCAGACCAGCCTAAAAAACATGCAGCATCAACAGAATGAGCTGAATTGGCTGATTTGGCAGATGTAGAATTGGCTTTTTGTGACATCACAAAAACAAAGATGTGGCTTTATTGCTTCAGCATTATTTACATACTACATTTTCAGTGTAGTTTCTCAGCAGAAAAGCTGGACAAGCACAGACTTCAGCACAAACAAACACAGCACACAGTAAACACTGAAACTAGACAGGAATAAAAAAAGAAAAAGTTGTGAGAACTTAATACATATTTTGATAAATCAGACTCAGTCCAAAATTTTGTTTTTATCATTTGAAAGCAGCCACCCCAACTCAGCTCATCATGCTGTCCCTCACCAACACCCTCCGTGGGTCTATCTTAGGACATATGCCTGAGGGTCTTAAATAACAAACCACATTCCAAAAGTGCTTCCTTCTCCATCGGAGGACTGTTTCATAAGCACCTTAACTCAGACTGACCACCTTAAAACCACAGAGACAGCTACCACATAGGATCGTGTATGTGTTTTTTTGTCTTGTTGCACTGGTAATCAAGGAAGTCATGCCATCAGTTGTTAGCAGATTGAGACAAAATGCTAGATTATGGGTTACGACAACATTAAGTGTGTTACAATTGTTACCCAAAAATAAATAAGACCAAAACAATATTGTAATTGAAACTGTAACAAATCCATATCTGTTTTCATTAGCCCACAATAAGCCTTCATATGTACATAGAAGCGGTTCAAAAAAAAAAAAAAAAAAAAATATATATATATATATATATATATATATATATATATATATATATATATATATATATGGATAGACCAATATACATGCTCTGTTACTACTTAAAATAAATCCTGTTTACAGAAACTTGCATTCTTGCATTTCTCCTGTAAAGTCACTACAGTGAACAGCAAAGAAAATGTAAATATGTAAATATATGTAAAAATATGTAAATAAGCTCTGATTTAATTGGTGCCTCATTTAGAATGAGTGGAGATAAACTGCTGGAGACTGAATAGTTGGAAATATGTAAACAATTTTAATGATATCATAAAAACAATTAATCAAAATGGGCTGATTTGCAGTTGATTTTGAGCAGAAGAGGGAACACCAAACTGACCATGTTTACATTCTTATTCTAAAGGGGTTTAAAGATATAGGCTCTTTAAACAATAGCAATAACAATTACACCATCTTTCTCTGTCTCTCACTGCCCTATCCTGACTGTGACCAGCTTGTGCTGTCCAGTCTGGTAAAATTTGAGTGTGCTGTGGGCGTAGAGGCGGTGGGCCCAGAGCCTATCTCTGATTGGCTGTTCTGGTTAGGCAGGGTTCTCTAAGTTCAGTGACTCTGTCTGTGTGAGATCGAGTTCTACTGAATGTTTTCAGCCTCTGATAACAAATTCCCCAGCCAGGGGTCAAAGGTCAGCCGTGTGTCTTTTTTGCAGGTGGCTGTTGACTTTTATGTTTTGAGCAAAAGCACCGCAAGTGAATGTCACCCAGTTTCTCACTGAAGTATTCTCACAGGTGGGTAGAGTTGTCTAAATCAAGACTCACGTTTAAAGTATTGATATTTGGGTAGAATTCTGACTCAAGTAAAAGTAAAAGTATCTTCATATAAAACAACTTGAGTACAAAAGTATCAACAAAATGATTGCATACCATGTAGAACTGCAATGGAACCTTTTAGTAAATACAGCATCCATCAGCACAGGAACTTTAGTTTGTAGTTTGGGTCAGTATTTATATTTTTTATTATTTTGGTCAGAGATGTGAAATAAATAACACAAAACAGTAATTAGTAACTACACATGATTGGCTGAAATGCAACTGTGTAAAAAGTAGATTCCTGGCTAGTAAAAGTATTACTATTAGAAAATACTAAGTACTAAGACTAAATACTAAGACTGGTCTAAGAAAAACAAGCTCTGTTGGGATTGACTACCCTGCCTCACTCAAGAAGCACTGAAACACTTTTTAAAGCTTCAATATTAGTGGACAGTGCTGAACAGGTGAATATATGTGAATGAGTTGGTCTTCGTGACATCACAAAAAATGTTTTTTACATCATAGTTTCCATACACGCACTATACGGTCTGGGTAGTGAACAGCACGTCCTGAAACTTCAACATGTACCATAAACTCTTCAGAGAAATTATGTTAAAGATCAGATTAGCAGTTAGCAGTTCTTGGGCAAAACAAATAAATTAGTCATCTTCAAACACTACACATATAAAGATGTCCTTACCATAAAGGGACACGCCAACCAAAATAAAAAATTTACTAAATCTGTTGCCTACATGTCCTACAGTGGTGCCACAATATGAGAGTGAGAGTGAAATTCCCCAGTTTAAAGACAAAAAAAAAACACTTTTAAATGGTGCATCTTAAAGGTAAAAGAACTTTTATATATATATAAGCCCTTTGATGATGATGATGTGGATACATGGGGACGTTATGTTTGATGGTGAAGCCAAATACAAATCTATATTTATTAGACGCTTTATGAGCATGCATCAGTGGGTTTTGTTTTACAATGGTATTGGCATGTTGCATGCTGGGTATTATAATTACCCATATAATAAATAAAACAAAATCATGATGTCAAACCGATGAGGATATGGAATATTACATAACAACGCAATTAGCGGATTAGCTTATTACTTTTAAATGTCCCTTTGAAGTCACTGTACCAACAAAAAACAATAAACTGACCATGTAACAACCCTCTCAGCTCCCCCAGCACACAGCAATGCTTTCGTTTTTACAGAGCGTTACAAGGTCACATGAGAGGAGAGCAGCTGGTTCTCTTTCTGCTCCACTCACTCTGAAGTCAGTAAGGAAAGAGCAGCAGCTGGACCACTAATCTTCCCTTCTATTCAGTGAGGACTGAAAGATGTGTACACCTTACAAACTGTGGTGTTGGCAAAGAAGAGGAATCAAAATGTATTTGTATATCATATTTTCATACAGACAAATATTTCTAAGAATAATTGATGATTGACATACACTATATGATCAAATCTATGTGGACAGTCCTCCTAATTATCAGGTTCAGGCATTTTAGCCACAGCCATTGCTGATAGTGTAAAAAACTACCCATACAGTGTCCATAGACAAACACTGGCAGTGGAATAGATAATACTGAAGAACTCTGTATAACTTTAAACATGGTACTGTTACAGGATGGCACATTTGCCACAAGTCAGTTTGTGAAACTGCTAGATTTGTAAAGTCGACATTTATGTGCTGACTAATTACTTACTGATCTTGTAACAAACTCCACAGATCGGTAGAACATGATGTGCTCTTGCTAAAATTTGGGAAACCAGTGATATGGTTACTGTAATCAGCAGAATCCTCACCTAAGTTATCTCTGAGTCATTAATGTTGTAATTATCATCTGATTAGTGATTAATTTATATTGAGCTTAAGCACCCCCTACAATGCAGCAAACCATGCAAACTCACAGAGCAGGGCCATTGAATGCTGAAGTGCAGCATGTAAAAATGACCTATCCACTGGTGCTGGAGCATTTACACCCTTCATAATCCTGCTCCAACACGCCTGGTTCAACTCAACAAGCACCTGGTAATGAGCTAATAGCTGGTCATCAGGCGTGCTGGAGCTGAAGAACTCATATCTGTAGTGGAGGTTTGGTACACATCGCATTGTAGACCCTAAGGTACTGCAAATAACAGGTTAATAGATGTTAATGGAATAGGCTAAAGTTTTATAATGTCTTATTTATATGTGTGATCTGCTCTTTAGCCTTAGGTCTCAACCAAAGGTGGAATTCAGCTGTTGCAGAAAATAGTTGTAAATAAAGTTGCTATACTTGTGTTGTACAAATTGTGTCACCTGGTTACTATCACCACCACTGCAAGACATTTTTGTGGAGAAGAAATTCCCCTTTAACCTCTCACACTGAACACATACTGAAAAAATACATAGTCATGTATATATCTTAACACTACATTTCAACATTCCACTACACTACAGCACTAGAGTACATTAAAGTTAGTGTTTTCATTGTATTAATAGGTTCTACTAATTATTTTCACATTCTTCCAACTTTATTCCTTTGTGGCATCACTAAAGCGAGGTGGAATTGCATTGCAGCTTAATTTACATATATAGGCGTTTACATGCTACATTTATTTATTAAAAATCTTATTTAAAAAAAAATTCTGGTAGAAAGGAAAATCTGGTTTTGCATTAGCACACATAGGCTCACCATTAAAGGACTGGTCCAATTTTATTTTTCTATAAACTGTATGGTTTTCTAACCATGGTTTTCCCAGAGTTTTTAACGGGCCATAGAATTAATAGCTTAATAGCTGTCACTTGGTTGAAGCAGAAGAAGGAAATGCATTGTTTTGTGTGGGCCGCCAAATCATGCGCTTTCCAAGATTAGTCCAGTTTGTATTAAAACAGGAGAATCTGGGAACATTGTTAACATTGGAAAGGTATGCACAGGACATACTTTATACGTGTATATTGTTCACTCAGATGAGCAAGATTACCTAATTTAGGTTTGCCAGCGCTTTAAGTAGTTTTTAAAGTAGCTTTAAGTCTGATTGATGATAGATAGTAAGTTAGCTTTCAAATGAATGCTTCGTCCACCATGTCTGTTATAGTATGAGAGGCTGTTCGTAGTGAGCGGTCTGTCACGAAACCAGGTGGCGTCAGCCAATAGCATTCAGCCCATGTCCCGCCCACCAAACTGTCAAACCCGCCCCCTGTAAAAACTCTAGTGCAAAATGTTCTCTCGAGCGCAGAGAGCAGTCGACGGTAGTGAACTTTGCGTGCGAGGAAAAATATCAAATCGAGAGTAAAAAACATTCAGGGATATAAAAAAACAGTTGTGTGTTTATGAAAAATGCGCTTGTAGTTCTACTGTCTGTGCTCGCGAGTTTATATTTTTTACTTAGCTAGGTAGGTTTCTGTAGAACAGAGTATTTCACACCAAACCACTAAGAGTTTAAATCTTAATCATTAAAACATACAGAAATTTCGAGAAATCGGTGGGGTTCCCCTTTAAGATATTTAGGCTCCCTTTCTAATATGCAGCGTTGTAGCCTCGTCAGCTCTTTGGTTCATTGGCTGCGCTACTCATGCACAGCTGTGGTTATGTGTGTGTGTGTGTGTGTGTGTGTGTTTGGGGGGCGTTGGTGAGAACGAGTGCGTGAATGTTGTCCACCGTGAATTCCTGCACACGCGCACTTGACACACAGCACTTTCAAGCCGCGTGGCTGCTCGCGCACACATACACATACAAATACACACACACACACACACACACAGACAGACAGACAGACAGACAGACAGACAGACATTAAGCTGCGTTTGAATTCCATTGTTTACTCGTGTGTGTTTGACCACACTGGAGGTCGGAGAGAAGACGGGAGCTCACAGACTGTAAGTGTTTCTACTTTTCACTGTATCGTTCTGCTGCTCTACTGACCTACTTTCTCCTCCTCCTGCAGCGCAGAGAGTAAACTTTGTTTGTAACTACAGTGACTAGAGCTGATTAGTCTGTCTGTACAAGCTTGAGGCTTAAATCGTCCGTATTCTAAAGTTATTCGTGCATGTGCATAGTCACGTGCCCTCGAGACAACTGACCAACCAAAACAGAATGCAATATAACATGCAGCCTCAGCTGCTGAGTATCCATCCCTTACATGTTGTAATATATTCTGGGCTTCATTTAGTAAATCTACAGCTGAGAGGTCAAGATACCACTGATTTATTTTGAAATCTGTGACAGTTCACTGGTATGTGTAGATGTTTCTCCTGAGTAGTTTAGTGATCTAGGCTGCTCTGCTAACCTATATCCACAGGTAGCTCTGGGTGAGGTTAGCTGTAGGAGCTGGAACTAAGTTTGTAAAAAACCCTTCTAGTTAATATGCCACTGTTAGCAAACAGACTTAGTAGAAATAGACCACATTCTTATCTTTCACCTAGGCAACTGGTGAAGCATTGGCTTGTAGCCCAGTCCACCAAAACGACTCTTAATCAGCATTTCAGCTTGTTTGTTTGAGTCTCACTTAAAGGGGAGTTCCTCTGCTTTTTAGTTCTGCACAGCAAAATAGTTCAGATGTGGACAAATTAATTCAAAGTAGTTTGGTGTGACATGCTTTGTTCTAGAGAAACTCGTCAAGTCAAAAGCATTTAAAGCAACATTATGAAAGAGTTTTACCTTAATAGAACACTTTGTAACAGCCTGTCAAATCTCACAGGAAGTGCACAGTCCCTCCTTCCCCCTCTTCACTCTTTACCAGTCTAGAAGAAACTTCAGCATCAAACCTAATCCTCTTACACTCCAAAAGCGTCTCCAGTGGCAAAGCAGCAACAATGTTAAATATTACATATTGCTCCTTTAAAATAAGAGCTTCACTATCATTTTGATTGTGCTCTGATTTATAATAGGGTAAATGGCGTCTCTATAATTCCCACTCTGGACCCCCAGCTAAAGCTCAATGTTACTTTGGAAGAGTGGCCATGAGACCACTCGTGAGAACTGTGTAACACTTATGGCCCCATGTCAAACAACAGCAACTATAATTTTTTTGTGGTAAAATCTGTATGTGGTAAAGTGGTACGTGCAGGGTACGATTAAGCCCCCAAAAAACTTTTTATTTCCAGATTCAACACTTCAATTCAACTATTATTAACATTACATATAGAAACTTAGAGACACCTGTAGGTTTATGTGTCATTACTCTGGATGACTTTGTTTACATCTCATTGAATAAAAACATATTAATCTATTTTATGTATTTATTAGACTTTTTACTGATCATAGAAGTTATGCATTCATTGTAAAAACACGCAGTGGACATTTCTTCTGTGAAGTTTTTAGAGTTTATTTCTTTATGTTATTATTCATCTTAACAGTGAAACCCTGTGAAATCACTGGATACATTCAGCAGGCCAGGCTTTACAGCAGAGATACAGAGGGTTGAATTGTTCTACTGAGCAGAATCTTTACATACATACATACATACATACATACACACACATACACGCTGTACTGTTCAAAATCAGAAACCACTGTTCCATTTGTTTAATTTCTCTTCAAAATTGCATTAATCATTCATTTTTCAGTGACAGGGAAAATACTTTTTCCAAGAAAATACTTTTAAAGCCCCAGGGAACCTAAATATATGTTTTTTTATCCCAGTGAGTTTAATTTAATTCTAGCAGGTTACCAGTAAACCTGTACTAAGCAGAGCCTTTAAATAATGTTCCACTGACCATAAAGTGACCAGTATATTTCACTATATTTCTCTCTTCTCCATGTAAACTGAGTGGTCCTATTTATGGCTACGGCTTCTTTAAGTACTACCCTGACCATTCACAAGGCTGACCTCTCTGGCCCCGCCCAGGGAAACTTAGCAAGTTAAAGCTAACATAGTATAATCAAAAGTTAACAAGATCTTCCGTCTGTAGCTGCCTGTCACCGTTCTGTCTGTTTCTTTATTCTTGTGTTGCTTTGTATGTCTGCTGGTTTTGTTTGTTGTCTGCATGTCAGATTGTCTGTGACTTTTTTTTCTAGATGATGATTTTACTTCTGTATGAGTGGCAGGGCAGACTGTGAGAGTTTTGAACACTATGTCCACTCACGGCCCACTGTATTAGACACTCCTACCTTGTTGGTCCACGTTTGTTTGCATTATTCATTCTCTAGTACATCACTCCAAACTCAGTAAGTGTATATGTAATTGTTGAGGCTTCTTCTGCTTCTTGACTTGACTGGAAATTAACTAAATGGATGTTTTCTGACAGTACTGTACTTTCAGTAAGCTATAAAATGTAAATATTTATTATTTTTTGGTTGTTCAACATACATTACATCAAATATGGACTCACTTATACGGCCTCTATCTCTGACACTAAATTCTGCACGCTGTCTACTAAGCAAAGTGATATGCATTGGATTTCCTATCCTGATGCTATAATTGGTCATTGCCTGTTTGCCAGGATTCCAAGGTCCCTTCTTAGGTTTAAAGAGTGATATTGTAACCTGTTAAAACCAGCTCGGCCTCTGTGCAGCAGCACGCAAGACAGTTAGCTGGAAGTGTTTTAAGAGTCCAGCAGTTTCTCTGTTGTGAATTCCATGTCTGTGCTCAGCTTTGTTGTGTTGTGACATTTCTATTGTGACTGATAAGGGTGATAAGGGTATTGATGAAAATGCTGTGTCTGCACTGAGACTCCTGCTGTTTGTGTTTGTGGTGCTGATCTTTATTGCATGTTTTTATAAGAACAACACCCAAAATCAATACACACTGATATGCTTTTGCTTTTAGGGTAAGTTCTTTAGTCTTTCAGAACCTGGGAATGACTTGGATTGTTGGTGGTTAAAGTGCAGATTGTCAAACTTTCACTTTAAATTTGGTTTGAAGGGGAGAGTAATGTAAAAACCGAGCTGCCAGTCTGCCCACCACAGTGACGCTGTTTGGATAATTTATCATCACCTTCAGGATTTAAACTGAACTCTAATCAAATGGTGACCCAATTCTAGTTCTAACTTTACTTGATGTTACCTTGCCCAACATTCTGGGTGTAGCATTCCTGATCTCACAACCCTCTGTATTTTATTGTTTAGGAAGCACTTCAGTACATTGTGAAGTTAGTTTGATTTGATTGAATTAATTTTGTATTATACAATGTTACTCCTATAAAACTGTAAACAAAATTTAACAATGCATTTAAACCATATATTTCATTACAAACAGCACAAGAATAAATGATCCAATGTTGAAACCTGAGAAATTATTTTTTTTGTTGTTTTATTCAAATAAAAACCCAGTTTAAATTTGATATAAATCTGAGATAAATCTGTAACATTATTATGTATTAAAGAGTATCCCGGAAAGATAGGGAAAGATGGAGCCACCAACTAGTGCAATGATTCAAGAACATTTATTAGCGCCATCGTCAACATTTCATTTTATTATTAAACAATTAGTAGAATCCCGAGAAATCTCTGTATGCAGGGGACAAGAACCAAATCCAGTACTGGATGATTGTAATCTTCAGGCCCTCAAAAGACACTGAATTAAAAACCGACCTGATTCTCAAGTGAAATCATTGTGTGGAGTCAGAAGCACTTTTCAAAACCGTCATTCATGAACACAGTTCATCACTGCTCCACGAACACAAGTTAAACTCTTCGATGCAAAAAAGAAACCAGACATAAACAGATCCAGAAACATGGTCACCTTCTCTGAACCTGAGCTCATTAAAGATGGACCAAGGCGAAGTGGCCTGTGGTCCTATCAAAATTCTTTTATAAAGTCACCATGACCTCCGGGGCTACTGAGGAGAGCGACTGTCTGGCTTATTATCAGTGCACATTTTAAAAGCCAGCATCTGTGATTGTATTGGGGCATTAATACACATGACATGGGAGACTTGCACATCAGTGAAGCTCCATTAATGTTAAAAAATATATACGGCTTTGAAGGTGCCATTCAGTTTTTTTAGGGAAAGTCTTATTTTAGCAGGACAGCAAACCACACATTCTCCATGCATTACTGGAACAGCACACCTCAAGGTTTGTTGCAAAATTTTAAGTGTGTGTGTATATATATATATATATATATATATATATATATATATATATATATATATATATATATATATATATATACATTGTCTTTGTACTATTGTGGACAAATAGAATTCAAGTTTATTTGATTTGCTCATCATTTCTGTATTTTCATATATCAGTGTAGCAGATTAATTTGCATAATATCAGCGCTAATGAATTGGGTTTCTGGAGGCCTGATGTTGCTCCTGCATTTCTATTAAACAGGTTAATTCCCTGATTAGTTGAAAGGAGTCTTTTGGGCCTCTAATGTAGACCTTCTGAATGGAGCTTGCTAGTCAGACAAATTCAAACCCACAGAGTTTGGGTTTGTATACTGTTGATGCTGATTGCCCGTCTGTCTCGTTTCAGGGGCCATGGCCTTTTTAGGGACAGCAGTGTCGAGAGTGATGGGGTGTCGGCAGCCTCTGGGGCCTCTGTGCCGCATCAGCGCCCGCTGCTACAGCGTCCAGAGTGAGCACACTACAGAGAAAAGCGTCCCTTACGCCAAGACCCTCAAACAGGAGGGCGGCCTAAGTGGACCCACCAAACCCCTGCCCAAAGCCGCAGATGCTGTGGTGATCGGAGGGGGCAGTCTTGGCTGCCAGACCCTCTATCACCTATGTAAGATGGGCATGACCAACGTGGTGCTGCTGGAGCGGGACAGGCTGACAGCAGGCACCACATGGCACACTGCAGGTACGCGCAGGCTTTTATGTGTACATCACCTGTGAGAGTTTTCTTTGTCTGGGTTTGTAATACAAGTCTTATAGTTCATGTCTTGCTCACCTTAAAGGTGGGGCTGCTTAATAGTGAAATTTTAGCTGAACATTAATTACGAAAAGTGAATGTTTTTGTTTGTTATATGTGACTTTAAAAGTACAAACCTTAATCCTAGCTTCCTAACAGTCACAGTCAAAAGTCTGAATATGACAAAAAAAAATCCCAGCAGCAAAGTCACTGCACAAAACAGACTAACACACCACCAGTCCTGTGGGGGTCCTGACCGTTGAAGAACAAGATAACAAAGTATACAGAGAATCAGATGAACTACAGTCTGTAATTGTAGATCTACAAAGTGCTCCTATATGGTGAGTGGAGCTGTAGGTGGTTTTAATATTATGATATATGGGTGCTAGTCCAAATTTTGGCTTTGTAGACATCGGAAGTCAGTAACATGAGAGAACTTAAGAAAAGTCAAAAACCGCCTTTGCTAATGCATTCTGGATCATTTGATCAATCAGGACAGAGATGCAGTAGTCAAGCCTTGAGTTGAATCCGTCAGATGTTGTACAACAAATGAGTTCTGAAATAAGATAGCAAGATGTAGGTCCAGGGACCAATAGCAGCTTGAACTTCTTAGGATTCAGCTTCAGGTGGTGTAGATTGCCATCCGTGAAGAGAAGGCATGCTAAGATGCACCTGGCAACTCTAGAGTTAGAATGTGGAAGGGGAAAGGATTATTTGGAGTCTTCCATACTCCAGGATATGTCCTCTTGCCCCCAGTGTCCCCCTTTTCTAAAACTGTTTATTGCAAGGTTTAGTAGTTTAGGGGAAATGCTAAACTGCACCAAGGTCAGGCCAAGGTCTGGACCATAATCATTTCTAACTTGTGTTAAGATTCAGTGCCATATCCTGTATACTGAAGTAGCCTAGTATCAGCATTAAATACCATCAACAACTGAAAGACAAACAAATTACACATAGCGTTCAGTATGATTCAGTATATTTGCTGTTTAAATGCTGAACTGAATAAATTATTTATAAAACTTCTAATAAATATTTTTTACTCCAAGTAAAATCAAGGGCTATATTATTTTTTAAAAAGTGCTTTTTAAAGTGTTTATTTATAGAAAACGTAAATAAGCATGCATTTTACCAGCGACTTTACTTTTTTTATAGCTTGTTATTCTTTCTCTGACTCACTTTATTCTCTGACTGCTGCTTCTCGCTTCGTACCTCGCCTGTGTGCGTGCCGTGCTCCTCAATCTGCACAGATCTGATTGGCTGTGGAGCGCTTTTGGTGATCTTACAACGCACACGATTGGTCTGAGAGTTTACTGCGCCGCAAAGCCTGTATACCTATACTGTCTTTGATGCATTCACAAATAACGCTGTGCTCTGAACTAGTAAAGTGAGTTAGTATTTGTTTATGTCTTGTTCTTAATGACACTGTTTGACTGTGGTTTTATTTATTATGTTGAAGGTGCTGTACAGTTTGTTATCCTACACATGCACAAAATGCTTCTTCTCCTCTCTCTGCTTCTCAGGTCTGTTGTGGCAGTTGAGGCCCAGCGATACTGAGGTTGAGCTGCTGGCTCACACTCGGCGTGTGGTCAGCTCAGAGTTGGAGGCCGAGACAGGCCTGGAGACGGGCTGGATTCAGAACGGAGGATTGTTCATCGCCTCCAACAAACAGCGGCTGGACGAGTACAAACGTCTCATGTCGGTATGCAACACACTTCTGTACTTCTGTCTGCAGCCATGGACAGTTCCAGCACAGCATTTTTCAGGCTTAAGGAGCAATTACAGTTTTCTGAATTTCTGCATTATTAATTTATTAAGATATAAACAGTGTAACGTAGTGTCATGCAAAACAAATTCTCGAGCATCAGGCAGTGTTCTGTAACCATTTAGTGTGAGGGATACTTTACAGACATTAAACCCTTCAGAAGTCTAGTTCCTATCCCCACCACAGTGAACAGCTCTAACATGGTAAACATCTCCATAGTGGAACTTTTCACATCAAACCACTGTGAATGATTTTTCTTTAGACTTTAACGAGCTAAAAGTTCTGAGTTTTATAGAAATCTCCTTTAATGCAGGATCTCTTAGTTTCTGGGTCTATCTGTTGGCCACATGTCTCTGAATGTCTGACAGCCTGTGTTCCAAATCAAGTTCTGAAGATGCGGTTAAGCCCAAGAGAGCTGATGAGATCTGGAGCTTGCCATTTATTTGTCAGGCGTCTAGTGTTACTCTTTTACTTTTTTAAAGTAATTAAATAGTGTTGATCGTGCTGTGTTGTTTAAGCATTCTGTTTGTGTGTATTAACTGGTGGGATGTTTTTGTTTCTCTCAGTTGGGGAAGGTGTACGGTATTGAGTCGTACGTGCTGTCACCAGCAGAGACCAAAGAGCTGTACCCTCTGATGAATGTAAAGGATCTGTATGGTACTCTGTATGTACCCAAAGACGGCACTATGGACCCTGCTGGAACCTGCACCACCCTGTCCAGAGCGGCGACTGCTCGCGGAGCCACGGTACAGCATAGCTCTGTTTTTGGTTACACTTAGCCTGACTTATTACCACTGGAGCTAAGATGCTACATGTACATTTCTGCTGAATTTTTACTTTCCTTTATGTCTCTTAAAGTCTCTATTTACTTCTACTGAAGTATGAAGTAGTTACATTTTATTCTTTAACATGTACTTCATATTTCTTGTTTTGTGTTCAATTTTAACGATGGTGGTGACATCTGTACTGCTGTACAACTGGCCCCACCATACTGGAGCTCTTGATTTTTATTGAAGAATAAGGAATATATCAAAATTCGAAGAATGGAGCCTAACAGACTTGAATTCACATGCTTATGGATGCTAGGTGTGCTAAGAAGCTCCATTGTTTGCCTTAATCAGTACTTAAATACTGTTATAAGCTGCTCCTTTTGTACATCTACTCAAGCTAAATGTATTTCTTACTGGAGTTACTTGACAAAGTAATCGTATATTGTGCTGAGATCTGTCAGGCTGCTTTACCCACATCTAGCACTCCTACTGCTATTAGTTCTGAGTTTCAACTTTCCAGAGAGATTTGGAAAAGATCGTTTGGGTATACCTTTGTAGTGACTGATTTTCAGCCTAAATATGAGCTTGGTGGATATTTTCCTAACTTGGCTTAATCCTGAAAACATATAAGCCATATTTCACAGAACCCACAGTTCCCTGGATGTACACTAGATGGAAGTACAGACCATTTGACTTCTACCTGTCTGGCAGTTTTTACCATATGTGCCTACTTGTGAAATGTGTAAAACTCATGGTGGAAGCTTTTTTAACAACATTAACCTGATGTCACACTCACCCTAGTACAATAAGAATCAGAAGAACTAGCAAAGACCACTCACGCTGCACTCAAATGTTTGTGGTAGATGAAACATGGCAAATTGGAAATTCTAATGTTTTAAATAGTGCTGCACCAGAAAATTATGCCATCAGAGGCAGAGCTCTGCGTAGACCTCGGTGGAACTCTACGTCAAGAGTGCAATTTTTGCTATCTGCCACGTAAAGCTATATTGCGCTGCACAATGACATATGCTCAGTGCAAACAAGTGGAAACAGCATAACAGGTCAGCCCTGCTCCAAATCAATTTCAGCTATTGTCTGACTGTGCTGAAAACTACATTGGTTTAGCATGGTTTGCTGGCCTGGACTGGATTAGCGCAATGGATAACCTAAACGGTAGTACAAGGGCTCTGAGTCCCCTAACATCACATTTATCTGCCAGTGTACATAGTTTTATATTGACTTTAATTGTGTTTTTGGTTGCAGGTAATAGAGAACTGCCCAGTGACTGGCATTCAGGTGCAGACTGATGACATGGGAACGAAGAGAGTGAAGGCCGTGGAGACAGATTTCGGAACCATTGAGACTCCATGTGTGGTCAACTGCGCAGGTATACTGCAGCCGGGAATCTCATGCAAACCCCTGACTAACAGCTTGCCTCAAGCACAACCACATACACATAACCCATTAATTGGACTGCAGTGTCTTTCCTGTCATCTTTTTTTTTTTTATTGTTGCCTGGCTGCCCTGAATTAATTGTTGCCTGGCTGTTATGATTAATATACAACTTCTCACCTTCAGCTGTGTTGTGAGCTTGCTCAGATCTAGTGAACTTGACAGTTCAGTGTTTTCTCTGCTCTTTGTCACATCACTGATCTCATTAGCTTTTTTTCTCAAGCCCTGCTGAGTTGGTTTAAGTGTGTGTCGGAGCAGAAATGACAAAAAATCTGTCATGTGGTTGCATCACCAGGAGGGGGCGTGCAATGATTGCACAATACAGAACCTTATTCAGTCCACTTCTCTGTTTGTGCAGACTGTTTGCCCTGTTTTGCTGATTCACGTGAAGGCATGTGTTCGAGTCGGTGACACTGTTGATTGGACCGAGCAGTCTTGGACATTTAAAGCTGTGAAAAGCTCCCCCATGTAGTTCTTTTGTTTTACCCAGATTCAGCTAATTCAGGTCCTTTGTGTCTGATTGTTGGAGTGTGTGCAGCACCATGGCTCCATTCAGCCTCGAAAACCCTTTAATTTAATCAAATCACGGCCGATTATCTGCGTGGGACGAGTAACCGCAGGCTTTTTATTTTTTTACTTTGATGATTTATTGATTAAGGCTGCAGCGGGATGTTGGGGTTTCGCTCTAATGTTGCTACTGCAAATTCATCACAGCTAAAGACGTTCAGCAATCCAGTGCAAAAGCAAAGAAAAACAGCTCAGTGCTCACTGAGCGTTCATGACCGCTGTGTTCTACCACACTTAAACAGAAGGGCTGATAAGAGAGAGATGTTTAAAGTCAGCAGTTGCTTCTTGAATAAAAAAACAAATGAACTATATGCCAAATTCAGAGCTAATTATGTTCAGGCATTGTCCAGACCTAGCTTAAAGTCCTGCAATGCTGATTGATTATCTAGTGTGCACATTGACCCTAAAATTATTATTTTAAATACACATACTCTTATATATCTCAATTAAATCTAAAGTTTTTTTTATAGTGTGTTTTTTTTTCTACATGACTCCCAGCCCTCCCAAATAACCTGCAGACTCTACCCACCCAAAAACTAAGAAAGTACAAAAAATGGCTGCAAATATTAAGAAAAAAAACGGCAAAATCAATCATTTTAGCTTATAACAGTAAAATAGAAATCTCTCCTTTTAAACAAGTAAGTATCATACAAAGTAGAGTGAAATGAAATATTAACCACTACTTAAATCCTGCTGTCATCGCTACTCTAACAATATCATATACTGTTATTAAGTGGTCATAGCAAGTAAGTGGGGAAATTTAACCTAATAAGCTGAAGTGGCAGTACGGTACACTATATTCATATACATATACACCCTTTACAGCCTTTTTCAAAAAAATAATTAAAAAATTTAGATCATGATATTAGCAAAATGCTAATGCTTCCATAATGTATTGGCTAGAATCGTATGCAAAAGTTAGAACACCCCCATTCAAATAACATGTTTTTCTGAGTCTTCTTACATGTGGGAGAAAAAAATCTGAAATATAGCAATTTTCTGGAATTAAAAAAACTAATTATGTCTTAACTCTTGCACAGGCCCTTTTTCAGCTCATAAACTGTATTAAACTGTGTAGAAGTGTGTTCTCTATAGAGGTTGTGTTAACTTAGTTACACTTAAAAAAAATCTACAGAATGTGGAATTTTACCAGGCCTCCCAACTTTTGCATATGACTGTACATTATTTTGAAGCTCCAGCACAAAACATAAATTGCACTGGTCCTTGAAAAGTGTTGAAAAATTCCTTTAATCTGACGTTGCACTGTGAGGTGCTGCCTACGTTTCTTAGTGGTTTCTAATGTAATGTGGTGGGCTGCAGAGCTGGTAGTTCTATTTTATGCTGATTTCACTGTTTCACTGTGCTGGCTCTGATTGATTAGGTGTGTGGGCCACTAAGCTGGGAAAGATGGCAGGCGTGAACGTGCCTCTGATTGCGATGCATCATGCCTATGTGGTCACGGAGAGGATTGAAGGGATCCAGGTAAGTAAGAACAGTGCAATAACCTCAGTGAATGGGGATTCAACACAAATAGCATTTTTGTGTTAGGCTGAATAACGTAAGTCAGTAGAATAGATTGTGTCTATTAGTACTTGCTGGTACATGGTAACATAATCAGAACTCAGAAGAGCTTAAGGTATAAGGTGTTTTTTTTTACAAGAAATGTCTAATGAATTGTTAAATTTAGATCTAATGAATCGTGCTTGATATGACCAGGAACATGATTAACCCAGGTAAAAACTGGTTTTCAGGTTGACTTAAACGGGGCCATGTCCTATATTATTTATTTATTTATTTATTTTTGCTTTTACCAATTGTTATTCTTCATTCCTACATTACCTTTTTAACCTCTCATTTATCACATATATTTATGCTCTGTTCTGATTGGCTGTTATGTCTTGTGGCTGATTCAAAAAGCACTTGATGCTGAAACACTTCTAAATTCTGAGTGGGTGGAGCTAAAGACTGAATAGTTGCATATGTGTTAATGCATAGATTTCAAAATAAACACTGTATAGATGAAATAGTGACAGTATGTTGTGAACGTTTACATATTACTTCAAACTCCTTAATTTCAGAAAAGGATAATTATGAGTAAAAGATAATGCGTATACTATTTGAAAACATTGTAGCAGTATGCCAACAGCATGTTTAGATCTCAAAACATTATACTGATGAAAGTATGGTGACAATGGTAAATAATTTACTCACATCCTCAGAGGACACATCCTCTGTTAGGTTTTGACTGAGT
Source organism: Megaleporinus macrocephalus (assembly GCA_021613375.1). Classification (NCBI taxonomy): domain Eukaryota; kingdom Metazoa; phylum Chordata; class Actinopteri; order Characiformes; family Anostomidae; genus Megaleporinus; species Megaleporinus macrocephalus. The sequence goes on along the minus strand of CM038720.1, from coordinate 20,891,867 downwards.
TCTCTTTGAACTGTCTTTAAGCCATCAGATTAAAAGGAAAGTAGATGGAAGCACACCCACGTTATAAAACGTTTATTTGCATGTTGCGTGCAAGTACCAGTTTTTCACCAGAGAGGTCTCCAAATCTTTCATAGTGCAGCTTGACGCATTTCTCTGTCCAGTTACCAGTAACACTCTGTTTGTTACTTTTAATCTGTGTGTTAAAATAGATAACAGTGAGCACATGTAACAGATAACAGATAATCTTATTTCTGCTTCGTGACTGGCCAATAACTTCACAGAATAATATCTGACTTAAAACTCTTAACAACTTCATGCCGCAGCTGTTTTTTTAGAGGAAAACATGAATATACATTGCGGGTCTTGCGGGTGCTGTGTAAGCGCTGCTTGTTTATTTACTTTGTTAATTATTGTCTGTTTTCACACATATGCAGTATGAGAACTCTGAAAGAAATCAGAATAAGGGTCTACATGCTCTGAGAATCCTGTTTAGTGTGTGTGTAAACGCATGGTAGTTGGAAGAGTGTGCATGTGGATATCAGTGTGAATCTTCAGTAATGCTTTTCCCAGACCAATCACAAGGCTGACATTGCTTGCCCTGCCTACACAAAACAGTCAAGCTCGTTTCAAGCTATACCTCCTCTCTGTAGCTGCCTGTCTCTCTTTTATTTCTTTATCCATACACATGTTGTCCTTTCATCCATAGATTCCTTTAATCAAATACCAACATTGTTCCTTCATCCAGTCTGTCATGCATACATTGCTTCATACATCTGTTTATTTGTGTTTTGTAAATAATATTAGTTCTGTGCAAATGGTGGAACAGACTAGAAGTGTTGCACAGAGTGCTGTCGATCAAGCTGCTCGTTAGTCATGCCCACACAGTTCTAATCAGCGTCTTTAGGTTGGCTTTAATCATATTTGTGTTTAAAATTTTTAATTCTTTTCATTTTTCATTCATTTCATTCAAGCTTTGCTGGGTGTCTATTTTAACACTGTTATTTAGTATCATACAAACACATTCAATATTTTATTCTTTAAATAAATATCAGACTCAAAGGGTACACAGATTTCTTCAGGTGACAAATAAAAAAAAATGCTGCTGCACTGAAACAGTATTCTGCAGCAATCACACATGAAGGGTCTGGAAATCCAAGCGGGTCTGGTAAGGTAAACAGGAGAGGCGTCTGACCTAAGATTAGCCTGCGGTTCTTCTCTCAGCAGCTGCAGTTTGCAGGGATTATCAGCAGAGGGCGTGTGCTGGTGCAGAAAGCACTAACCATTGGTCGAAGCCCAAGGCTCTTGAGTCTGTGTCTTATTCATCTGTCCTTATTCTCTCCGATTCTATTTCCTCTGTTTTCTCTGTCCTTGTCCTTATTCCTCTTGTGTTTGTCCCTGTCTGCCCTCTATTTCTTTTTCTTACCCTCTTTCTCTTACTTTCCGTTATTATGTCTGTAAATCTCTCTCCCTCTCCTGGTCTGTATAGTAGCCCTAAGGCTGTGTGGGTGGCAAACGTCTCAGGAAAGTGACTCTTCTTCTTCTTCGTATCCCTTCTTATGCAATAACACAGATTTCACACTGCACCGGCAAAACACAACAGCCAGCGTGAAATAGCACTTAGCCACAGCTGAAAGCTCCAGCGTATATTACGCAATCTCCCTGTGCGAGTCCTTTCAGTAGGTCTGAAAACCTGATGCCAGGTCCCTCTTTCTCTTATCACACCACCCAGCGTGCCGTGAATCATGCCAGACGTATGAAGCACTCGTATGTCACCCACATGCTAATTTGCTCATAAGCCTGATGACGAATCTGGGGGGCTTTTTGGGCGAGGAGAAGCGCACTGATCCGAGAGAAGAGACTAATTAGGCCTTAAACTAGAAAACTAGAGAAGACACTTCACATGCACCATCACATCCAACAAACACAACCAAACTGAAGTTGCATCATTTCATTACTTCTGAAATAGTTTAAATGGGTAGCTTGTATTTCCCACTACGTTCTTGGTTGTTTATAACTTTCATGTGACCTATATAAGACATTTTGGTTGAAATAATCCCTAACTTGTCAGTTACATTAGCCATAAAGGCAAACAGTTAAAAAATAAATTATATATATATATATATATATATATATATATATATATATATATATATATATATATATATATATATATATATAATCAGCCTCTTAGGTGTAGTGAACAAACCTGAAACAATTTCTGTGACATCACAAGGATAGTTGTAGGTATTGCACTCTTTTATTTGAAAAAGTGAGTACATTTTGTTTTTCCATATTTGGGCCCTTTAAGCAGATTTTTGCTCTCACGTTCTTTGGGTAAACCATTACAGATTATCTGTGAATGTTGAAATATTTAACAGAACCTCGGGTGAGCTGAGTTAGAACCAGAGTTAGGGTTATTCCACCATTTTTTTTTAATTGTAAACATTATGGTATAGAATGGGTTGATGTGAAATGGTTGATTGCAGAGGAACCTGTAGACTCTTTAAAGTGGTAGTGATGAGAACCAGGGGTTGGCACATCTACAACACATATACAATTATTTTTACCATCCAACACCACCAGTGAAATAGTAAAAAATCTGAATAACACTCTCCCTTACATCATAAATGGATAATACATTTAGATTTATACATTTAGATAATACATTTACTTTTTAGAAATACTACTGTGGACAATTCTGACTCAGTAAGGTTCTCAGCAGTGTTTCAAACCGAACCACTCTGAGTGACTTTGCTTAAAGTCATTTAGTTTGTTGACATTGTTGGAGGCAGGTTCTCATGTAAGGTACATTTTTATTTAAAAAAAAAATAGTCAAAGTCAAAGCATCTTCAGTGGCGTATACAAAAAAGTATTAGTGTTGTTTAGACTTATATTGTTCTGAAACTGACCACAGCCCTGATATCAGATGAACGCTCTTGGTCTTATGATTATGTAATGTGTGTTGTAGAACATGCCCAACGTGAGGGACCATGATGCATCCGTCTACCTCCGTCTACAAGGTGATGCCTTGTCTGTGGGAGGCTACGAGCAGAACCCAATCTTTTGGGACGAGGTAAGTGTCTTTCAGGAGCTCTGGAGAGAACTAAGCACTTCTTCTTTAAGTGCAGTGTGAGTGCAGATTTCTAATTTCAGTCTTCGTGTGGGAGTTTTTAGCCTTTCAGTTTCTGGCACAGTAGCGGTGTGAAAGTTTCTTTTTCTGAGTGCTTTTAGGGACATCGTGACTAGGACTGGCCCACACAGCCGTTTACAGGCTTAGAATACATGTTAGTATTTCCAAACACATATTTAAATGCTTGTTCTCAAAATCATCTTTAAAAAAAATTATGTGAACAGTTTGTATGTAATTAATTTATTTCAAGCATGTTTGTTACTGTAGTTCAGAATGTATCCAATAGGTGACAACAACGTATGCTAAAGCTCAGAGACGTACGTTGTCATGTAAACTGTGATTGCAGGCCTCTTGCTTAAACATGGACACTAAGGGTGTAATAAATTAGAATCATTTTATATATATCGCGTTCACACTTACTTTTTTAATGTGAAGAGACAGTCAGGATGAAAGTGGGGAGAGTGTGAATAGACAGAATGAGTGTGAGGACAGTGTGAAGAGATACTGAGGATGAGTTTGGGAACTATGTGAGAGGACAATGAGGACAGTTTTTTTTGTTGTTGTTTGTTTTATTCATATGGATAGCAGCAGCAGAAAGGTCCGTCATAGCTGGGCTACAGAGAGTGGAGCTGGTGACCGAGGGGCTTCTGGATATATTGGGTGCATTTAAACGTGAGAAGGGCTGCCCTGGAAGTGGCAGTCAGACGTGACAGAAGCAGCACCAGTGCTTCCCTCATCAGCCACAGTATTGCTACACTCAGGTCCATCAGTAAATAAGTAACTTTGCCCCTGTACACCACCACAAAGGATCTGTAATGAAGCAGCCAGGGTAGGATTGAAGTTCAGACCTTCAGCTTTAAATAAAGGAGTTAAACTAAAACTGTTTAGAACTGTTTAGAAGTTACATGGCTTGCCCGGAAGTCTGACCTTCAATCACATCTTGACAGCTTCATTATATACCCAGGATGCTGCTAACAGGATAGTTTGGGTCGGTGGACTGATCTCAGTCCAGCAGTGACACAGAGTTCTGTTTGGCTGTCTGCACTTCGGCGTATACGTACTGTGTATCATTCTCACTGGTCCAACGTGAATCAAAGTTTTGATGCTCCAGCTAATTTCAGCTCAGTTAGCAGTAGTCTCAGCCGTGTTTGAGCAACTGTTTATGTCGTGTCTTCGTTTTAAAGGTTGGCAAATCATGCAAAATTGAAGGCTTGTGATTGGTCAGTATGCATGTCAGTCAAAATTCCTGTTCCTGCAGTTCTTGGCCAAGCTAAGTGGCAAAAAGTAGCAGTCTCTCCTAAGAGAGCCTGGCAGTGTGAGGTCCATTACTTAAAACTAAGTAAGAATCCATGTAAGAATCCATACAGCTTTTAATGCAACTAAACAGGATAAAAACACATGTGCCCACAAGTATGGAACCGTGTGAAATGTGAGGATTAGTGAGGATGTTTTGCATGTTTTATTCACAAGTCACAGAGCGGAAAAATAGTCTTTTGGATACTGAGGTTAAGGTTAGAGTTAGGTTTAGGTGTAATAATATTTAAGCTACAGCAATACAACGGTCAGTAGAAACCTATGGATGACCTTACAAACATAGTAGGACAAGTGTGTGTGTGTGTGTCTGTCTGTCTGTCTGTATGTGTGAAATGATTTGTGGTGTGTTTTGCCTGTTAAGCTTTTATCCCTAGTGAATCAGTTTCTCAGACCACTTAATTAACCTCTATGCAGTGATGTGCACACACACCCACACACACCCACACACACCCACACACACACACACACACACACACACACACACACACACACACACACACACACACAGTCAGATCCATCTGCAGAGTGCAGTGTGGGTGTGTGGGTATGCGTGTGTGTGATTATACTCATAACACTCTGTTTAAGCTAACATCTGTGCCATCCACGGGCACATCACACCATTCTCACACTTTCGCTCTGACTCTCTCTTCATATATATATGTGTGTGTGTGTGTGTGTGTGTGTGTGTGTGTGCAAAAAGTGCAAAAGTTTTATTCTCTAAAACCTGCTTTGACTACTCAGTACTTCATTAAGCTACATCAAGATTGCTGGAGAAATGTGTGTGTGTGTGTGTGTGTGTGTGTGTATGTATGTATATATATATATATATATGAGATGGACCGATCAGCGTTTTTGAGGCCAATTCCGATCACCGATCACCTTTCAGCACAATCGGCCGATAGCCGATACCGATCGAGGGCGGGGTATACAACACTGCAGGCTACATGTAATGACACATGGTCTAAACTGGTTTATTACCATTTTTAACGAGCTCATGTGAAACAGCATAATATTTTTAACAAAATTAACAGTAAATAAACAAAGTAAATCAAACAAATATCTCCAATACTGAAATCATTCAATTAAAACCCAGAAGGCTCTGAGGCTCCGGCTATAGCAGGAATAGTTTATTGCCCCGTTTCAGGATGAAAACACAGAGCAGTGGCAGTCGATAGTTTGGGAGCAGCATGAGTGTTTATAAATAACAAAGCTGTCCTGCTCTGCCCAGCCAGGTGAGCCTTCTAATGAGACAGGACAGGGAAGGTCGGCATGGCAACAGCACCTGCAGACCATCCTGGAGTTTATTTTTATATCAGAGCGCATACTGCACCCACACACTTTCATCATCACATCATTGCACCCTATCTCTGCATACTGTCCCCTCACACTGCCCCCAGTACTGTCCAACTGCTGCACCCACTCACTGAACACTGTCCTCTCACACAGTCAAAACACTGTTCCTATGTACAGTCAAAACACTGTCCCCTCACGCTATTGAGTGATGTCTCCACTGTCTAAACACTGCACCCACACACACTTTCATCTCACACGCTATTGGACTCTGTCCCTGCATACTGTCCCCTCACATTGCCCTTTTCTACTGTAAAAATGCTGCCCCTGCTGTCCAATAACATAATTCTCACAGTGGCATCAAACGGTGTATACTCTCACAGTGGCCTTATACTGTCCAAACACTATCTCTTCATACTGTTCACATACTGTTCCCCACACTGTCCCACAGACTGCCTGTATTGCCCACTGTCCTCATACACATTACATTTGTTCCCTCCCCACACTCATCCTCACTGTTTCCCCACACTCATCCTCACTGTTTCCCCACACTCATCCTCACTGTTTCCCCACATTCATCCTCACTGTTTCCCCACATTCATCCTCGCTGTTTCCCCACACTCATCCTCACTGTTTCCCCACACTCATCCTCACTGTTTCCCCACACTCATCCTCACTGTTTCCCCACACTCATCCTCACTGTTTCCCCACACTCATCCTCACTGTTTCCCCACATTCATCCTCGCTGTTTCCCCACACTCATCCTCGCTCTTTCCCCACACTCATCCTCACTGTTTCCCCACATTCATCCTCACTGTTTCCCCACATTCATCCTCGCTGTTTCCCCACACTCATCCTCACTGTTTCCCCACACTCATCCTCACTGTTTCCCCACACTCATCCTCACTGTTTCCCCACACTCATCCTCACTGTTTCCCCACACTCATCCTCACTGTTTCCCCACATTCATCCTCGCTGTTTCCCCACACTCATCCTCGCTCTTTCCCCACACTCATCCTCACTGTTTCCCCACATTCATCCTCACTGTTTCCCCACATTCATCCTCGCTGTTTCCCCACACTCATCCTCACTGTTTCCCCACATTCATCCTCGCTGTTTCCCCACATTCATCCTCACTGTTTCCCCACACTCATCCTCGCTGTTTCCCCACATTCATCCTCGCTGTTTCCCCACACTCATCCTCACTGTTTCCCCACATTCATCCTCGCTGTTTCCCCACACTCATCCTCGCTCTTTCCCCACACTCATCCTCACTGTTTCCCCACACTCATCCTCGCTGTTTCCCCACATTCATCCTCGCTGTTTCCCCACACTCATCCTCGCTGTTTCCCCACACTCATCCTCGCTGTTTCCCCACACTCATCCTCACTGTTTCCCCACATTCATCCTCACTGTTTCCCCACACTCATCCTCACTGTTTCCCCACACTCATCCTCACTGTTTCCCCACACTCATCCTCGCTGTTTCCCCACATTCATCCTCACTGTTTTAACACACTCATCCTCACTGTTTTAACACACTCATCCTCACTGTTTCCCCACACTCATCCTCACTGTTTTAACACACTCATCCTCACTGTTTCCCCACACTCATCCTACACTGTAAAGAGACAGTGAGAATGAGTGTAGGGACACTGTCTCCACACTCATCCTCAATTACTCCTTATATTGTCCCCTTATATCACCTCATCTCACTGTCCCCTCATACTTTTCCCTCACATTGTCCCTTCACAGTGCCTTCGCACACTTTCCACATTGTCTCCGTACTGTCTCCATATCCTGTTACCCCATGGTTTAACTCATTTAACTAATTAGGGCTGCAGCTATAGATTATTTTAATAATTGAGTATTCTGTAGATTATTCCAACAAGTAATCGGATAAAACTGTTTTTGCTTTATTAAAGAGCAATAGTAAATATATAAGATTAAATAAAACAGGTTTCTTAACATTTTATTGCTTAAATTGCATGTAATAGTAAGGTTTTAAAGAAAATATCTTAATAATTACTATTATTGAAATGTATTACTAGACCTATATATCATACTGTAAGTTCACAGGACTGGCTACTGTACACTGATTTACTTTGCTGAAGTTTGTCCTACACTTACCCACTTACTGTAAAAAAACAACTGATTATACCTGATGTATTGGATTTGGTGCAATTTAGGCTACGAACACCACCTGATATTTAGTTTACTGTATATTTTATGCATTACTGTGTTTTTGTGATTGTGTGTTTGTTTGTGACTATGATCAAAACGGTAATGTGTATGAAGCTCAGGCTGTTATTTTCCGTGGTTATGTTGTTAAGCAAAGCTTAGATCATTTACGGACATAACTCACCATCTGACTTTTTTAACTACTCATTACATATAACCACAACTAACATACACGCTTTACTAGCCTTCGTCTCAACTCACCATCTCACTGATTTAAGCTAAATGTTGTCGTTACTGTGTTGTTCCGCTCTGTGGACTGAACGTGTAGACTGACTGTTTCTGCTCAGATGCTGAAACACTGATGTGGTGCTCAGCTAGGGGTTACCGTAAAACTCAGACTTGCTATCAGTTTGCTGGGAAAGCTCAGTTGCTTGGTTCGGTTTTACAGTAGACTTTGGACACTGTGTATGGTTTTCTCTGACCCGTCTCTTCTGTTCATGTCTTTCTCTATTTTCCAATCCGCGCCATCAAATCATGTCTTCTTCGTGTCGCCTGGCAACATTGTAAGCACGCGCTGTGCAACAGTAAAAGTCATCTGTGTGAAACAGTGTGCTGTATATGATTGTATGGATTATATGAATTTTGGAGAATCTTTTCTGTAGATTCTCCAAAAGAAGGGAACAGACGGTATTGGAAGTAGGGCTGAAACGATTCCTCGAGAAACTTGAGTAACTCGATTACAAAAAAATAATTGATGCAAATTCTTTGCATCAATTATTTTTTTGTAATCGAGTTACTCAAGTTTCTCGAGGAATCGTTTCAGCCCTACTTCCAATACCGTCTGTTCCCTTCTCCACATTCTGTTCACTCTGTTCACTCACACAATCTGTGTACTGTTAAACATTCTTTCATTCACTCATGTTCTTTTTCTTTTTGATTCTGTTTCTTGTACTCCACCTTGGAGCATTGCTTCTTACTTTTCATACTTGACCCAGAAAGCTTACCTTTGGGTGTGTGTTTAACAGGCATCCATAACCTATTCAGTAGGGCACGGAGGCAAGAAAACAAACCCTGTACGGCAGCGCTCTGCTTTCTTTATGTGTGCTCGGATTGACTTATGCTGTCTCACACATAAAAAAAAATCTTTATGAAGAAACTGTGGGAATCCCACCGAGACCTGAATTTATCTATGATCTGTGATTCAGAGCAGGTTGTAGTAAGGCTGTTTTGTTGTGCTTTTGTCATGCAGGTGTCGGATAAGTTTGCTTTTAGCCTCTTTGATCTGGATTGGGACGTCTTCATGCAGCACATCGAGGGAGCCATCAACAGAGTGCCTGCACTGGAACAGACTGGAATCAAATCCACGGTCTGTGGACCAGGTAAACACATATACATGCATATTTTACAGCTTTAATTTCATTCCAGTTAATTGAACCAGTCCAGATATTTATGATGAGTCCATTATTGCTGTACTCTGTACTGGGTAAAGGAAGCAATATTTATTTTATTAGATCAATAAAGCCCTTATACTCTGACAAAAGCATTACAGCACTCATATCATTAAGAAATTTAAATTCCCGCCCTTTTTTAGTTCCATAACATGTAAACATTGTTACAGTTTCAGATGCCCTTTAACACTTCACTGTGTGTCATTTTTTGTGATGAGGCACAGACAATCATTTACAAATGTTCACAAACACAAAATCAAAGCCTGATGTATAAATCACCATTTAATCTCAGGCGTTTGCGAACACTGACATTTGCGTGCCGACAGTTTTGAGCATGTAAATGTATATTTAATCACAGCCCTTTACTGCGTGCTGACCTTTACGAAATGCGCATTCTCACCCGCAACATTTTTCTATTTGACAGCCAGATGTTTGCGTATCATCTTACAACAACAGAATGTCAAGCTGTTGAATCACTTAGTGGAGTCTGGTTGTGCCACCAAGCCATAATCCCTTGAGCCTCTTGTGATCGCTTTCATTTCTCTCTCATTTCTACAATGTCAAGCACCTGCTGGTCACGTCGCAGTTCTAGGCCTTTTATAAAGTTGATTATTTGCTGATAATATGGATTATAAGGGGAAAGGACTCAAGGAGTTGTTTACTTATAGAGAGAAAGCACTCCATACTTATAATATAGCCCTTTCACACAAGCACTTCTGTTCTGGTATTGAAAGCCACCCTTGCACTCAAAAATGTGTTTTATTTTAAATAGTTCAGAATGTAGGGTGGTGTAGTGGTCGCCTCAAAGCAAGACGATCCAGGTTCGATCCCCAGTCTGGGCCGTTCTGTGTGGAGTTTTAATGTTCTCCCTGTGCTTTAGTGGGTTTTCTCCGGGTACTCCAGTTTCATCCCACAGTTCAAAGGCAGTCAGGTTGATTGGTCACTTTAAATTGTCCGTAGGTGTGAGTGAATGTTGGCCATGCAATGGACTGGCGAATTGTCCATGGTGTACCCCGCCTTCGCCTGATGACGCTGGGATTGACCCTGGCTAGTGGGATAAAGCGGCAGATAATGGATGGATAGATAGTTCAAAATGTTGAATTAAAAAACAGGCTTTCTCACAGATACCAATAATCTGATACCTAGGTAATGTAGGCCCATTCATTCATTCATTCATTCATCTAAGCTCTTTATCCTCCTTGGGTGTGGGGGTTCTGCATCCTGTCCCAGCCCTCATTGAATAGAAGGCCTACGTCTAGATTTAGAAGACATTAAACTACAGCTCAAGCAACCAGCCAACAAGACTTAACAGCTCGAAACATGAGCTCCTCTGATATGCCAGTCATGTTAGCCACAGACTCCGTATCAGCGAATACTAAAAAAGATGTAGTCTCGTTCTGAAAAAAAAAAAAAGTTATCAGTGCATCCTTATTGCTTAGCATGCAACAGTTCTCCACTGCACAGGTTCATTCCTGCTGAATCGTCATTGATAAGTTTAGCGAATGAAGACCAACCTAAACAAGTAAGCCTTGTGTGTGTGGAACTGTGAGTCTAAGCTACTTTTACTCCACATTTCATCACGTTTGCTGGAAGCTAGTGGCTGAAAGTGTAGCGGCTCCTGTTGTTTTAATGACAGTTGCTCCGCAGTTTGGAGCTTTAACCTTGGAGTTGATGTGGATTACAGGGAAAGTCAACTGTAGTGGTTCGTGGGTCATTTATTAAAATAGTAGTTGGTAAAAAAGATCTGAAAATAATTGCTGGTGGGTTGGTTGCTCAGGCCGTGGCTGATGTTCTAGCGCTGCAGTGCTACCTATTGGTCCCAGGCTGTCTGTAATAAGAGCTGACAGGTGTGAAATGCTGTTCTCACAGCGCAGCGACTGCAGGTCACACCCACGCACTGGTCTCGGGGCAGCAGAGCGCCGCTCCCGCTATTACGCTAAATCTGTGCTAGTGAAGGGTGGTGATCCCTCGTGCCTTTGTTTTTGCGAGGGGAGACGATGAAGGAATGTTTCAGTTTGCTGTATGTGTGCTGACTCTCTTCACCTGCTGGGGAGGAGTAGAGTGAATCACTGTAGCCTTCTGTTTGTACCCTGAATAACCGGTGTGTTTTGGTGAGTGGTATAATACACCATGCAGTGGAGAGGTGTTTGCACTGTGGGTGGTGATGTAAAGGAAGGGCTTGACCACCAAAAATCTTTTTTTCTATGACATGGCCCTTGTGTTGCTTGTGTTTAAACAGTGTCACTTTTGGACTGAGACCAACCAAAACTATCCAGCTGACAGGGTCCTGTAACCACTGACGAAGGACTAGAGGATGACAAACACAAACTTTGCAGCAACAGATGAGCTAGCAGTGTTCAGTACAGTGGACAGCGAGTGGACACTGTGTTTAGAAACTCCAGTAGCACTGCTGTCTCTGAACCACTCACACCAGCACAACACACACTAACATGCCAGTGTCACTGCAGTGCTGAGAATAATCCACAACCCAAATAATACCTGCTCTGTGGTGGTCCTGTGGGGTCCTGACTATTGAAGAACAGGGTAACAAAGTATACAGAGAATCAGATGGACTACAGTCTATAACCCTCTAACTGTAGTGTATAAGTGTAGCTGATAATATGAACAATAAGTATAGATACAAGGAGGTGGTTTTAATGTTATGGCTGGTCAGTTTATATCCATATATTCAGAAGTGGCTGCTCATGTGTTTTATATTCTGTGTAGAAAACAGAATTTGGATGGATGCGGTGGGAGGTTTATTTTTTATCTCTCGCCGAGATTCATTTCACATTGCTGAAAAGTTAAGAGCTGATGATACTTACAAGCTGAATGTTGCTTGTATTCAGTTAGAAGCATCACATAAGGTGTTTATGTTTGTTATTTTGTGTGTGGATCATTTTCAGCCTGCAGTGTTCATTTTTGGCCACCGAATAACTAAAACTCCACAAAATGGTTTAATTCCCACACAATATGACAGTGTGGTCCCTTTCATGTGCGCCCGTGTTATGAATGTGATATTTCTGGCCTGACTTTAAACTCACTTCACTGCATGCATCACCGTTAAAGTGATTATTAGCTCACTGTGCTCCACATTTATAGAGCTAGCATGACAGTAAAAGTCTGGACCAGGCTGTTCACATCGAATGAGTATGTATCCCTTATAATTAGTTTTAAAAGCAGACCATCATGTCATCATGTCATTCCGAGTAGCTGAGTTGCTAAACAGCTGTGAGATGTTGGCAAATAGTCCCACACATTTATATACCTAATTGCTTGTTGTTATTTAGTTTATTTGTGGTCAGTAATTGCATGGTTCATAGCAGTTCTGTGTGGTGTTACTAACCCCTTGGTTTAAACATACCAAGAGACTCAAAAGAGGCTGTTAGTTTTGTTACGAGTGGTCCACCAATATGCTTTCAGCCCTGTTTTGTATATTCTGATTAGAGATCGACCGATATGGGTTTTTCTATAGCCGATGCCGATGTTTAGAGGTCAGGTCAGCCGATGGCCGATATGGGCTACCGATTTTTTTTGGCCGTTTTTTAGGGCAGATATCTAGAAGTTTTCTGCTTTATTTGCTGCTAAAATGTCACACTATTAATAACAAGTGGATGCACAACATTTCTGAACTTAATATCATTTATTAAACACTGACTTAACAAGAAAAAAACTTAATATTTTTATCTGCCCACCAAAAAATACAGTATGACCATATTACTGCTGACAGAGTGTAACATACATCTTCTCATACCTATAACTAACAAGATATTCAATTGTAGTAAAATTGCTGTTCTTTAAGGTGGATGAGGCACTCGAACAGAGAGAGAAGGTGTGTCCGAAATCGCATACTTGATCAGTACGTACGCAGTTAGAGCTAGAGTGCACTGCCTGTCCATTATGCTCTTTCAGTGTACGAGTGTTTAGTATCCACGCAACCTCTGACGCACTACGTCCGCCAGCTTACCAACGTCCTGTAGCGCAAGACATCAGACCATCACGGTAAAGGTCCCGCTATTTATTTAAAAGCCCGTTTACTGACGGATTTAGATCTCTAATTCTGATGTGATAAAATGTTTTTTTTATCATATTTAACAACGCCACATATAGGCCTGCATTTTCCTCTCTGAGTCTCTGGAGGTTGCTATCGCCTCAAAGTTTAAATGCATTTTAGCACCTGCTACTTTATTTGCACAGTCAGTTTTACCTTTTCTTGTGAACTCATATGTTTTTTTGCTGCAATTTTAAGCCCTCATGTTTATTATTTTCTTTAATACTTCATGTTTTTGACCACATTCCCGGTTTCGTTTCTGTAATATCTCTTGGATTTTGTAGACTGTGTATATCTTTGAATCTGGGTTTGGTAAACCTGCACTAGGTTCCTCTCCTGTTGTCTGAGTCTGTTGTTAGTGAGGAGTATTTGAATTCGGACAGCCCTAGTATACAAGATGCTAAATAGCATGAATCAAGCTCTTAATACTTATAAGCTACATTCGCTTCCAATGCATACCTAAAAAAATCACATGTCTTAGATGATCGACTAAATTCAGGGTAAAGGGGAAAAGTAGGTACATTTTAATATATATTGGGACATTTTGCTGTCAAACTGCCAACTTGGGGCTGCGCTGTCGCAAAATCCGACTTCACATGCTATCTGTGTGGAAGAACATTGCGAAATGTTTGATCCTCCGTTTATAAAGTGAACCCTCAGGGTTTACCTCCGGTGTACACATGCATTATTAATACTCAACCTTTAGGCCTGCAGTGACTTCTTTTTTTTCTATAGAATCTTATTAAACGAGCAGTTTCCTATCCGTCTGTCTTACTCTGTCTCTCTCCCGCACAACTGCTCCCACGCACATGTACAGATACTTATGAAGCTTTTTCCCCAGAGGGGCAGGCTCACTGTAACGACTCTGTCTCTGATACAAACAACGCTTTATTGCTGTCTCTTCACATCGTCCGCTCATTACAGGACTGGACAGCTTCCTCCAATTCTCCACAACAAGAGATGGTAGCGATTCCTTCTGCACGCTGTCTCCAGAGACAGGACTCAAAGCTGTATACAAACAGCATGGCAGCACACTGTTTATAGCATGGGGTCCCTGATGTAGTATCAGGACTGGATTAGTCAGGATTAACCTCATACTGTCTTAGTTGTTTGATGAGTGCAGTCATTTAGCTGCAACAGACAAAGAAGCTGTTCACATTCTGTGTATTTGACTAGGACACTAATTAGGACGGGCAGTATGTGACTGTGGGCATTGTTCTAGTCGAAGTTTTATACAACCATGCTAACGTTATTGCATTTAGCCGAAATGCTGAGTCATCCACTCTCAGAGTATCTGCAGAGGCACTGAGATGTTAGCAGTAGATCCCTGAAGTTCTGGAAGTTGCCAGGAGGAGTCAATAAGCACATCCCACAGATGCTTGATCAGATTCAGATCTGGGCAATGTGGAACCCACAACACTTTGAACTCCTTGTTCTGTTTCCCTGAACAATGTGTAGCTGTGTGGCGCTTTGTCCTGCTGAAAGAGAGCACTACCACTGAAGGTTCCCAGTGAAGATTGACCAAAGCATCCTACTCCCTCTACCAGTTTGTTTTCCTCCAACAGTGTATCCAGGTGCTATTACTTCCTCAGGTAAACAGTGCATAGTTTCTGGCCATCTACACAGCTGAAGAAAAAAGGTTCAGTAAAGCAGGCAGATCTTCCTCCACGCTGGCACTCTGACTGGTCAGCTATACAGCTCAATGAATGTCATGACACGTTCCTCCCGTAAGCATCATTTTAAAAATTTCTTGTCAGTCAGGCCTGGACAGGAAATTGGTCAGTGTTCTTTTGCATTGATGATTCTTGTGCACCCCAAACACTGTCGGTAGTTTGTGGTTTGTCCTTCTTTAGTCCACTGTTTGTAGATACTCTCAATTGCTGACCAGGTGCTCACCACAACCTCTGGTCATGACAGTCTGGCCCTTTATTCACACGTGCAGTGATGCTACACTACAAAGCAGCTGGAATTCGTTAATTTTCTTTGAGAGCTGCCCATTTCCAACAGCAGGCATGTTTATGCACAATAGGAGTGAAGCAATGTGACAATTCCCAAAGGGAAGTAAGCAGGGTGGTGTGCACTCCTACTGTGAAGCTGTGTTCTTTAATATTTGTGCCTAATAGAGATGGAGGAATTTCAGTGGTGCTTTTGCCACAAATGCTCAGCTGTGGCTGCGAAGACCAAAACCTGTTTTCTTCACACGCTGACTTTAGTGTCAGACAGTGATGCACTATTCTAATTTATAGACAAGGAATTTTTATTTTTAGTGAGAATGCATCTGAATGGTTTGTTCTTAAACCCTTCGCAGCAACCACACACCAATTAGGGCGTCAAGGCCAATGCCGACATGAATGTAGTGTTATTCAGTCTCTCAGCTCTTTAGGCCCACCCATTTCTCCTACATCCATCACATCTGCTACGAGAACTGACTGTTTGCTTAATGTCCCAGACTTTGTTTTGCATTGCTGTAACATGATGATCAGCATCATTTGCCCACAATATTTTGGCTAATCGGTGTAGATGGACTGCCATCTGACTTTTTTTTTTGTATGTGTGTTTTGTTTGGTAATGTTTTTTCCCTGCAACTTTGTTTCTTTTGGGTGTTTGTGTTTAGGAACTGGCACAAATCTGAAATATCAAGAGAGGCTGTTTTCACGTTTAGGTCTTACAGGGTTAAGTAGATTCCATGTCACTGCTACACATCCATACCACAAGAGTGCCTGAGAGGAGCGGACTTGGTTTTTGTGGAGTCTCCAGTGGTCATGGTCTGTGTGGGACTTGAGGGATGTGGTGGAGAGAGTGGAATCATGGAGAGAAAAGAAGGGGGAAGGATGGATAAATAAAAGATGTTCTCAGCCTTACTGTGCTCTCTGTTCCCTCCTGTGCCCTCCCTTCTCTCTTTGCCTTTTCTACGTCTGAGCACAGATGATGATGATGATGATCTGGCAATTCTCTCTCCTGTGGAATGCATGTCCTCTGCACATGGTCTAGCGTTTCCACCTGCTCTTCAGGCACATGAAAATATGAAAACCGATATCAATACCTATCCAGTCCGGTGCCTGGTTTAAAGCCCACTGTAAACATATAATGACAAAATATTACCTTCTTACACAAGCTCATACAGGTGTGATGGTCAGGTGTCAATATACTTTTGGCCGAATAAGATACAATCTGCCTCAGAGTACTAGTACAATTAATATAAACAAAATATGCAGATATTATTGGTTTTATCCAAATATATGTTCCCTCTATATTAGAACAAGGCGATATGATACAGCGATGATTCAATATATCATGATATATTGCGATTTTTCAAATACTACTATTAAGACCCACCACTGTATGAACAGGTTTGCCCATGCCTACAATAGCACTGGCCCCTTGTGCTGCTTGTTAATGTTGGAGTGGAGCTCACAACACTGCCATCTAGTGGTCAGAGGTTTAAACACAACGCACAATGATTTACTGGCAGCAATCTGTGTATTGATGCTGTGTTTTTGAGAATTAATACAGTATCACGAAACATAATATCCCAATATTTAATATTTTAATATACTCTTTATATCGTCTCCCTTTCATCTGCCTTGTGCTTTTTCTCCTGACACCGAGGCTGGGCTAAAATGCGCCATTGAAAATGCAGAATGACAAGCTGTGGCTAAAACACTAGAGTGAACATGTGGCACTCAAGTTCATGTTCAGTTCACAGAATGCATTTTTATGAGCTCCAAAATGAGCTCTTGTTTTACACCTCCTCTTTGCTGCTGTGCCTTTAGGGAACACGCTGAAGAAAAACTGTTTGTGTTTTTGTGTCCCAGAATCCTTCACTGCGGACCACAAGCCACTGATGGGTGAAGCTCCAGAAGTCCGAGGGTTTTTCTTGGGCTGTGGATTCAACAGTGCAGGTACGTCGTATCAGTTTATGCCAGGATCAGACTACACAAACTTGAGTATAGCACAGGAAACGAGGAGCAGGTGATGTGACATAATAGAAACACAGTGATTTGGCCTGATGACGCTCTGAGGAAAAGTCTAGCATGTATGAATTGTTCAATTTCTTCCTTGTGACATACACTAGGAATATACTTATATACGTAAACATGGCAAGGCGAAAGGGGGAAGCGGCTGCTGCTACTGTCAGGTGGAGCTATAAGCCACAGAGCGCATATATCACAATAGCACCTGCTCAGAATTTTACAGCATGGAGCAGTGCTACAAACACATTACTGAAATGCTAACAGCTTAGTGCTAATCTCAGCAGCTACAAAATAATAGCAGCTCAATAAACTGCAGTGTAAATCGTTTCTGTGAAAGTGAAGCTGTTCTTGTGTTGACTAACATTCGTTAGTTCTCTTTGAAGAACAGACGTTCAATACTGTCCTCTTCCTGACACCCTGAACACATAACCCTAACCTTAAACCTCATTGTACCTCAGGAGGTTTTTCATGAAACATGAAGATCTTGTACAATAGATAAGAATACTTTTGTCCTGAAAAGGTATAAACTGGTCCATCCATTCAGCTACATATCTCCATCCACAGGCTTCAGGAAAACATTAAAAGTTAAAAAGCTCCAATTCCAGTGATGTCTGTTTTTGTGGGCTTGTTTTTGTTTCTTGCCGTTTCTTTTTTGCTCACTGAAGTTAAGTTTGGGTTAGGTTTAGAGTTAGGCTTGCTTATACTTACATGTACATAATATAATACACACTGGATGTTATTATTACTTTATACAGGCTGTTATATATATGAAACAAAACCTTATACCTCCAGAATACATACAGAAAAACATTCACTTAAAAATTATTGTAAAAAAATGTTTGCCAAATAGTTCTGGATCCTTTCTATTTTTCTTTTGGTCCATTTATTATGAAATGTTAGTACATTAAGAAGGACAGCTTGTCAAATTGAAATCAGAACATCTTTAAAGATCCTGTATAATTTTAACCTCAGATATCTGGTCTGGTTTGCTCTTGTTACTGGAGTGTGTAGTATCCTCTTGCTTAGGCCTTCAGAAAGAAAACTGTAGATACTGTGATGAGGTTTAAGAAGTGTGTAAAAAAAAATTGGAAATCAATCATTCCAATGAATCCCGTTGACGTTCTGTGGTTGAACCTGCAAGAAGCTGCACAGCTGACTATGCAAAAGTTTCTCTGTGTAGGTACCACTACGTAGTCCACAGGAAAACGAAATCACAGCTGATTTATTATTAAAAAAAGTCATATTTGTTTTACTTCATAACATATAAGTTCACACAGTGCATCCAGAAATAATTCACAGTGCTTTACGTTTCCACACTTTTCCAGCCTTTTTCCTGCATGGATCAAATTCATTATTTTCCTCAGAATTCCTCACAATACCCCATAATAGTAAAATGAAAAAAAGAATAAAATTTTTTTGCAAATGTATTTGAAAAAAACAAATCACACGTACGTACGTTTTCACAGCCTTGATTGGACATGATTTAGAAAGGCTCACACATGTCTATATAAGGTCCCATTAGTTGACAGTATATGTCAGAGCACAAACCAAGCCATGAAGGCCAAGGAATTGTCTGTAGACCTCCAAGATAAGATTGTATGGAGTTACAGATCTGGGGAAGGGTTTAGAAAATTTCTGCAGCATTGAAGGTCCCAACAAGCACAGTGGCCTCCATCATCCGTAAATGCAAGAAGTTTGGAACCACCAGAATCGGGGTGAAGGATCTTAGCCAGGGAGGTGACCAAGAACCCAAGAGTCACTCTGACAGAGCTTAAGCGTTGCTCTGTGGAGAGAGGAGAAGCTTACAGAAGGACAACCATTTCCGCTTCTATCAGTCTGGGATGTTTCCTATAGTGTAAGATGCTGCTGAATCATTTATTTCTTCTGTAATGCAAAGCCGTAGAAGTCACAAGTGCTCAGATTGCACATGGACTGTCCGTTTCCCTGAAAGAGAGCTTCAGCAGCTGTTTTGATGCAGATACAGGGACTACATCCAACTGCTTTATCATCAGTTTTATTAATATTCTCTAAGTGGGTCTGTTTACCTGAGCTGATCGCCTCCAACCTGAGAAATCTTTGGATGCAGATTCACCCAGAAGTATATCATCATTCACCAGGATTCCTTTGACTAATATAGTCAAATAAACTAGTAATAATCGAGTAACAAACATTGTTGTTGTTCATATGGATGAAAAATGCAATGTAATGAAGTTAATCTAGCAAAAATAGCTTGTGATCCTTCGTCTGCGGTCAGGACGCGACTGAA